>NJDD01000695.1:14261-26760 GCA_002245505.1 Calephelis nemesis | reverse complement strand
GAAATCTGCCCCTATGTGCACCGCTTCAAAGTTTATTTATATCTTAGCGGTAATAAACAAGGTTACAGCTCGCCATTATAAATAGCAACGCATCAATAACATTTTAATTCGGATGCTGCATATTGATAAAAACAGTTGACCTGAAGATCGTTATCCTTTATTAACTACTAGCTATTCCCACGAACTTTGTTCCGCCCGTTCAGTTTGTATGGGGAAAATTAAAAATGTTGTTTTTCCCAAATTCCTCATAATCTAACAGGATAACATGTATCCTATGTCCTTCTCCTGGTTCTAAGCTACCTCCCCACCAATTTTCAGCCTAATCGGTTGAGCCGTTCTTGAGTTATAAATAGTGTAACTAACACCATTTTCTTTTATATATATATATATATAAATACAATACATTTACTCTTTTTTGTTTTATAAAAACCTTCTGAAAAATTAATTAACACAACAAAATGAGGTAGTGAAACCATTCCATCCGTTCATGTGTAATGCGATAACTAACCAAAATAGCGATACTTTTGTATTGAATTTTATAATAAATAATAAAAAACATGGAACCATATTAACCAAACTGGAACACGACGATGACGATTTTAGAGAGAGACGGTATCAATATATCCGAATGACTCCGGTCTGTCCACTAAAACTACGAATTCGTAAAAGATGGGAATAATATAGTAATGTCACTAACACCGCAACTTCCATTGCATTAATGTATTTGTGTAACTCGTGCTTAGAGGGCTATTCAATGTGAAAAGTAACGATATGATTTAAATATTAATTTGTCATTTAGATAGTTTCAGCCAAAACCGAAACCGAACCGAAGTTCGAAGACCGAAGTCTTGCTCTAAGTTTCGCCTGAATCTGAAACCGAAACCGAAACTTACCTAACCATGTTATTTTTTTTTAAATATAGACATATTTTTTCAATCATATCTACACCCAGTTACCTACACAGTTATCTAGTAGTGTTAAAAAAACTATCAATAAATACGAAGGTAATATGTTAGTATAAGTTTATATTTAGTATGTAATGTATAGAACAAATAAACAAAATAAATACCTTACAGGGGTACAGGCAAAATAAATTTCAGCCTTAAGTTTCGGCCATAAAACAGCTGAAATCTAAACTAAGGGCGAAAATAAATTTTGTGGGTGAGACTGGTGGACCCAAACTGAAAGTTTCAGTCAGTCACTATTTATTTATGGTAACCTAGGAGTGAACTGCCCCGATTGGTACTACCGGCTCACCTATTCCTACCCTCATAATGTAATGCTGGTCGTTGTGGAAATCTGGTTTTGAGGAGCACTGAGGTAAAAAGACTTCCTAACACTGTTTATAAGGGACATATATTTCTTAAAAAAAGTATCTTCACGCCCATATGGCCAAAGAGGTAGGCAGAGGCACAACCAGGGTACCCACGACTAGCCGAAGATACTAAGTCCCACAATGTGATAGGTGGCAAGCCTATCGCCAACCGGGCACATATCCTATCCCGAGCAACATGTTTTTTATTAGAAAATTGGAAAATCCCAATTTTCTTTTGTTGCCCGAGCCGGGATTCGAACCCAGGACCTCATGCAGACAAGTCCAACAACTGAACCGCTAGACCACAGAGGCGTATATTAAGTAAGTATATTTGTTATCAATCGGAAATCCATTTTTTTATTTACAATCACATTATTTTTTTGTTTGATTGGATTCCTTCCCTTCCTTACCCGGGAAGTTACCGTACAATGCTCAACCACCAGTGATCATGTGGGAAGCAGATAGTCTATTTTCGCAAAGGAAAGCCAAGCCAATTCGGTGAAAATGACTACTGGAATAGAACAGTATCCATAATCTATATAGTATCTTTAGTTAACTTACAACAGATGGGGTATCTTCTCCGGATATACTAATGTCGGTCTGGTCTGGCCGTGAAGGTTGCTCCTCGCCGCGATTGTCTGGCACCTCCTCGGGATTGGATATTACACGGGCTGAAACGTTATTAAAGGATTCGATAAGAATAAAAATTGAAAGTATATATTTATTTCTTAAACAGAAAAAATCACCAAAAATAAAGGTTAAGGTAATGTATAAAAGATCATTTTATAAAAACTTTTTTTCTAGGCAAATTTTCGTCTAAGCATTTCAGTACGTAGTGCTTCGCCATTTCGATTATTTACTCCTAGTAAAAAAAAACTAATAAAAAGCTAATACATTACAAACCTATAACTGGAATATGATACTATTTCTCTAAATTCATATCAACATTGACTACAACGCTCGAAAACAATTTAAATTTACATGTTAATTTTAAATTATATGTTAACAATTATTATAAAATGGTTAAATTCGTATCTCTCTAACGCTTTAAACAAACGCCAATCCGTAATCTCGACGGAAACTGTGAGCTATTATCAGTGACCTTATTAAAGGTTTAATAATACGAATAACAAAACAGATTAATAATAGGATGTTAAGTATTATTTTACTAGATAATATAACAAAATAATTAGATGACGAAGACCTGGGGAACTCTACGTGGCGGATAATACAGCATGACTTAAAGAATAAATGAAAAACAATTATAATTTACATGATGATGAATCGTCATGCGAAGAATCTGGTTTCAATACATTTAATGAATAAAATTTCCAAGATTTGAAATTTTGAAATAAAACATTTTAACAATATTTAGATCAAAATTGATCTGACTTAAGTGCAACACAATAAGTTTAAAATTAATATTATTTGAAGAAAATAATTAAAGATATTGTTTGTAAAACAAATAATTTATTATTCTGTAAAGTATTTGAGTTTCTGTTTTGTTTACTGTGTTGCACTACACTGTGAGTACACTTTGAGTATATTTTATTTCAAAATTCCACCTCCAATTATAATTTAAAGATGACGAAAACATGCATAAAGGTGAAGTACATTTTATTTCAACACTCACCCAAGTCCTTGGAAGTCCAAGTTATTTTATTTAATATCAAAATGATTTCATTAATCGAAAAAAATTACAAGTGTCATTAGCAGCGCTTTAGAGGAAACTAAGCAAAGAATTATTCAATGGCGAATTAACATTGTTGATTATTATTCGTACTGAAGGCTAAATATAGTAATCAGTGAGTATGCGTGTCGCTCAAAAACAATGCGATGTAAGACAGTTAAAAATTCATTAACACGATAAAATTAACAATAATTTGTAATAAAAACATCCTTTTAAACTTTTTGTATCATTGACTAAAAATATTTAGTAACTAAACTTCTTTCGTGCAAATTGCTTCAAGTAAATGGTTAATAATTCATTTAAAATAGCTGCACACATAGTACATATTTAATGTACGTATTAGGTAGGTATCCATTTCTACTAGTCTTTAATTAGTAATTAGGGAAAGTATTTATGAATAAACTTTATAACCCGCACCTATATCATGTTTAAACATTAAATCGTTTAAAACGAATAGGATACTTTTAAACATATTCAAGTCATAACTCAAATGCAACATATATTCACACCATGTTCCTTACGGGGTAAATAGAGAGTATATAGTGCTAAGTGTCACGATTCTCACGACAGACCTGGCAGCACCTCAACATCAATTCTCTTTTTATGTAAACACGCTTCGGAGATTTACATACGATTTTCGAATAAGGTAGGTCGAGATAACTTATGTAGCTCATTTTCTTTGAAGCTCCTGTTCCTATACTTTAAATACCCTATTATCACCAACATAGAAGTTTTTTTAAGGATTACTATTTAACGATAACGTAGCATTTATTTTAAACATTATATCACACGTATACGTACATACATACATACATTTGATTTTGTATTAATTTGCAAAAGCATTGTTTCTTTCAATACAAGTATCGGTATTAAAAATTTATATGAAAGAGACAAAGTGAGGTAAAATGCGGTACAACCTGAGTCAAAAGGGATTACATCTCATACGTTAACTTAGTCATGTAAATTTACTTACACTGTAACTAACGTATACTTCCACTGTAACTCATGATTATAAGATGATCAGGATCCGTACATTTGGTGCAAGTGTGAGAGGATGAAGTTTTTACATTCATTACACAATTATTACCTACAATAAAGTAGTTTCTTTTAAGTACCTATATATCTTAAATCACAATTGTTGTATGCATCAGCAAAAACTAATGTAAAATGTATATAAATGTTTATAATGAAATACACGCTAAATATAGAAGTCAGAGAGCACTAATATTCACCAAAAATACGAACCCTGCATATGACATAAATGACTTACGGTCAATATTAATAATCAATCCTAATCCAAAACTTGCTGTCCAAGATTGATATTTTGACCCATTTTTATGTTATCGCTTGCCAGTATCATATCTGTGACAGGATAACTATGGCAATTAGATATATGATAGGCCGGCGGATAGGCAGCTATCTAGATTGCTTGAAATCCATCTTTAGAGATACATTATTAATATTGGCCGTTAATAAAATAAAAGTGTAAATAAATTTGTTGATACGTGAAATCACCTTAATCTCAAAGTTGAAAGAGCAACAGATCTAGTTTCATTTCAATTATAACGCTGACCCAGTTAATATGAATTTCTGTTATTAAAGTGCTAACCCGGATTTCTAAGATATGAAGCTAAATCGGTCAGAAATAAAATAAGTTCCGTGTGAAGCAAATGGTCCTGCTTTAGTATGGTTAATTAATTAAATCTTTCAATTACATACTGACTATGTCTTGCCATCCTAATTTTAACATATCTCAGGAAATACGTTTGAATAAAAACTAGACAATTGATAATCTATGGCCGCGTTCAAATACTATGGCAGGTTTCAAATAATTTAGGCAGAATAAACATTTAAATGGTAAATTTTAATTAATTTAAATGGTAAACTTGAAATAAACATAGAGCATCAATTATAAATTCTAACCATAAGGGATTTTTGTCACGTCATGTGGTACATTTTAATCTAATGCCAACGGGTGACTATTCCAATTCTAGGCAACATTTTAATTACAAAATTTGAAAAAAATATTTTAATTTGCCTAATTCGGGAATCGAATCCGGGAATTCAACTCAACTAAACTAAATCCTAAACAACTAAACCAGATTAGAATATGGACATAATATTGAAATAGTTCTAGAAGCTCGCATACCATATGGATGGAAATTAGGTTTATATTTAGTGAAATAAAATTATTTAATTTATATTTGGGGGTTTTGGCTGCCGGATAGTCCAATTCATTCATAGCGCACTATTTTGCAAATACTAAGTTAAGAGGACAAATGACAGATGGTAAAATTCGAGTAGGTTAAGGGAATCTAACTAACAAGATGTAACATGATTATATGTAAAATGAGATAAGGTCTTTCATTTTGCATTTCGGAAAATATAAGGTTAAGTAAAAAATACAAAAAAATCGCCACTGTGAACTTTTAAAAATGATTTCACGTCAAATTAAAACTAAAAAATCGCAACAAAACTGGCATGCTTCAGCCTCTACTCACGACGGACTACATCGAACTGCTTGTCTACTGGGAGGATCGGTAAGTTTGCTTCCGGAGTTGAGGTCTCCGGGATGATCAGGTCATCGTCATCGTCAACGTCATCCAACCCCGGCTCCGCATTCGTGACCGTGGTCGGATGAGTGATGATTGGTACAAAATCTTCGTCATCCTCTGGCGCGTTGGGGGCGTCACCTGATCCGCGCCCGTCCTCGTCGTCGGGGCCTGGTCCGGGGCCCCACCCTGAGCCGGAGCTCTCGTCGATCTCTACACCAGACCCGTCATCGTCGATAAACAGGTCCCGGTTGGGGTCGAGGGGGCCGTCTGCTGGAAGTACTGCTTTTTCTGTCGGTGTTACAGCTGTTGCGCCCTCCTGGAAAATGACATATATTCTGTATTAATGTGATGTTATTTAAATGTAGGCCTACAGTATCACAAGTTTTCTACTAAATCCAGACTTTTATTACAATGTAGGACTGGAAAGGTTTCCTTTTAAGGAATAGGATAGGGCTATAGGAATAGGACAGCTGGTCCTAAGATTCTAGCCTAATTTGGTTTTTAACAAGCAATGCACTTTTCATCATTAGCAAATGTTTCAGATTACTTGTCTTCTGGCACTATGGAAAAAATGCGCAGTTTTACTTGTCTAAATATAGAGCTATCAAAAGAACCTTTGAAAGTTAAGATAAAGCTAAAAATAGATATTACGCGACCTATTTATGGAGGACTCATTATATCTTATTGGAAAACACTTTAAATTTGCAAAACACCTCACACACAATGAAGGGTTCGATTAAATAACTTAAATATATTAAACTTCGACGTATTTTAGCATATTTTTGGAATGCTATCCACATAATGCACCTTAATATTATTATCCACATATTACACCTTAATATTATTAACAAATATCTTACTAAAAATGTAGCATTCACTGTAGATGAAATAATATCAGTTATTAAATTGCATTAATTAAATAATTATTAACAAATTAAAAATTAACACGTCAAATGCGACGGAATGTCGACGTCATCATGAATGAATCATATGAAAGCTTGACTAGAAGCTACTAAGGTAAAGCTACATCCACTGCTTACCTTAAGATTTTAAGTAGAGTTTTTCTTTTTAGGCCTCGTTTTAATCAAATGTGTTCTTTTTAAATGCTTTTGGCAGTGTCCTTCCGGTTAGCGTAAGTTGTATAGTGACGATCGATAGGCTTTTTGCGGGGAGGATAAGGTGGGTGGGGTTAGGTTGTTCCCGCAGTCCCTCAGCCTGCCAACAGATGCCGGGATAAGGTGGAAGGCTGTTTGGGAAACGTTTACTTATTTATACGCTAGAGTGCGCTGTTATATAATATGCATTTTATCAGCTGCTACTGACAAGCTTTTTATAAGGTTAAAAAAACATTGCAAATATAATAAAAAACCTCGGCTACAACAATAAACAAACTTTGGTATATTTCTTTAAAATCTTCAAAATAAATTAGTTTTTTATTTCTCAAGAAAAGAAAAGTTTAGGAAAAACTTTAAAAAATCTAGTTCGTCGTACCTAATAGTGAACTTATTTTAATTATTATATAAATTCGCCATTTATTTTATGACTATCGATACCTTATATATTTCATTCAATCGACTATTAATATAATTTAAGCTAAAGAAGCAAAAGAAGAATACCACGTGGATAGATGTAGGTACGTAAACTTAATAAACACGCATTTTTAGGAGTTGAGTAAAATTAATTTATTAATTCGTTTTTCGCGTGATTTTTTAATTTTATTTGGCAACAAAATTATTCAAATATCTTTGACAATGATCTCACATTAAGTTGAACAAAACTCAAGCCCTGGTGAAAGGTAAAAGTACAAATCCCCGTGTTGCTCTGGGTCCGCAGAGTATAATAGACCATCTGCCTCTCTGCCAGGCTCCTCGTAAGATGCGAGCACTGGTTAGAATATAGTATCACTCATCACCAAAACATACAACAATTGAATAAAGAAAGTAACGTAACAAATAAAGTAAGAAGTTATTATAGCTATTTATAATCTTAAAGCAAAGGATTCTTACCGAGCAAAAATCAAATAAATAAAAGTTGTAGGTATCCTTGAGTTCTCAATACTAATGTATGTTAAAAAAAATTGTGAATGTCTACAAAAAAAATGTGATGTTCACGGCATAAATACGAGAAAAGAAATAATGTAGCAGTATACAAAATTCGAAAACCATAAAATTAGTAAATCCTTATAGGTCAATGTTTACGTTTCTTCAAGTTACGTTAGCTTACCCGTTGACATTAGATATCTACCTTTAAATTTAAAAATGTATAAAAGTAAAATCATGTAAGAAAGGTTATTAGTAAATAATATTTTGTTTAGATCTAAAGATTTAAATTTTAGGATAAATAATAGTTTTGATCTTTATGTAAGTAGTTGATTTTCAAGTAAGTTTTTCTCGTAAGTTTAGTTTTATGGTAAACCCAATTGTTGACTTACATTCAGTTATATAGTTATATTTTTCCTTATTTGTTTAATAAAGAATTTTAACAATAAGAAAAAATGTGAGACGTCACGGGACGCTGGGCAGATGTGAAACATCGACATTATTTTGTACAAGTAATATTCAGAAAAGAATATATTGTGATAGGAACTAAATATGTCATAATGATAAAATAAATTATTACGATTTTAGACTAATACGTAAACGTACAATTTTAGATATCATATATCGTCAATTGCGTATGGCGACGCGTCGCCACACCGTTCACATTACTGCATATACATACCACCGCATAGCATGGCATGGCGACGGGTCGCCACAGCAGGCGTTGCCACGCCAGAAATCGGTTTTACGTGCGGCTATAGATATTTCACATCAAAAAATACACGTTGCCTGTAAAGGCAACAAGAGGCAAACAGCGGAGGAGGCTAGAATTTTAAAATTTTTAGCTAGTAAAATATACTCCAAATTTGAACACTAAAAACATATATACGGTCGAATTGAGAAACCTTCTCCTTTTACGAAGTCGGTTAAATATCAATCATTTATTTTAATACATAATAGTTAGACGTCAGGAAAAGGTAATGCAGCGGTTACTATCCGGGCAAGTACTTGTCAAACTTTAACAGTCATGGTTTTAGTACCTATCAATGTTTTGTGGTTTTAGTGACAAACCGACACTCATTTATATCGTCTATTTGACAGGAAAAAATAGGCCTTTATTCTTCAAAGAAGCTTGACCAAAAACGGGGAAAATTGCACTACAACAATATACTTAAGCTGACCAAATGAATAACATCAAATTTGTTTTTGTTTTAACAAAAGAAAGCGAGCCGGTTAGGCCGGGGTGCAGCCAATCAGATTGCCCGCGATATCTATCGTAGCCCGGGGCGCGGTATATAATAAGGAACGTTATTTATTGTTGCCGGGTAATATCTGACCCGGTCGGGCACACCCAGATTTATTAAACCCCAGCTTTATGAACAATAATATTTATAGGTATTGCTGAGGTTTTATTTGAATGCACTTATTGCTGACATTGATGAGTTTATTTTAAATATGTTCATATCAACTTGTTATTTTAGGTGACGTAATTTTAAATAGTTTTCAAAAATGTGATTTAAATGTATAACGCTCGCTGACCGCATTCGTAACAGTGAGATCCGAGAAAGAGTGGAATTGAAAGAATTATAGATGAAAGATTGACAAAGCAGATATACAATACGAATGTGGATGTATGTAGGTACCCGGGGAGACCAAGGTTGACATTTCACGATCAGATCAATCGGATATTATCCGAGGGTGGTGTAAAGAGTCTCCGAAACCGGCGTGTTTGTATGAAATGGGTAATGAATGTAAAGGAAGCCAGACAGGTTTGTGAAGATTATGAGGTCTGGCACTCGATACTTTCTGCCGACTAGATAAGGGACTTGGCGTGAAGATATGTATGTATGTATTTCAAAAATAAATATTCGAATCCCCGACAAACGGTCTATCTCTTTAAAAGTTCTGATGCCATAGACAGATACACGCACTCAGACACGTCTAACTTACAACACCTTTTTTTTGTGTTTTATATAAACTGCAAAAATTACGAAACATAATACCATAACTTACAAAAATCCGCCGGTCACATCACAGTTTACTTCATTAGATCCTTGTCATCAAGTCCTCGTCATCATATGTAGTAGTAGTAGTAGTAGTCGTAGTAACTTCACGCCCATATCCCCGAAGAGGTAGGCAGAGGCACAACCATGGCATCTACGACTAGCTGAACATACTAAGTCCCACAATGTGATAGGTAGCAAGCCTATCGCTAACCGGGCACATATCCTATCCCGAGCAACATTTTTTTTATCACAAAATTGGAAAAACCCAATTTTCTTTTTGTTGCCCGACCCGGGATTCGAACCCGGGACCTCTTGAGTTAAGTCCAACAACTGAACCACTAGACCACAGAGGCGATGTCATAATATGATATAATATCTCATCATATGATATGTACAAATCTAGTTAAGACGAATCAAAGCAGTTCAAAATCAATGGATTTACCAGTAAGCATTCCTGGGTTACGTCTCCTATCTTCAAGCTCCATCATCAGGCCAGCTCATTTGTACTAGCATTTGTTAGTGTACTGTAAGGTCTCACATACCTATATATTTAAAAGTGAAAAAAATATCCATAATGCATTTAATTATAATGCATCCTGATGATTGCTTACGAATGAACTGCAAAAGAGCTGATGATGAAAACCGGGACAGGTCTCCAATAAACTATAGTTCAGAACTATTTCGATCACGTCATCTTTCATAAAAAAACGAATTAAAATCCGTTCACCCGCTGAAAAACTACGATGCCGTAAAGAGATACACGCACACACAAGGTCACGCACATGGCCACACGCACCCACACATCGGAGATAAAAAGGAGGAGGTTAAAACTTCGAATTAAGCTATATGAATAATACACGTATGTCCTTTTTCATATATGTTAATCGATGTCTCCGTCTTTTGAACTAATTTATGATTTTTTAAAAAGAGATTCTTCAGTGGTGCGCCTATTGCCCACAAGTGGATCTGATCTGTACTCAGATGGCACAATAATAAAGTCATAGTTGGTATTTTGCGGATTTACTGCGCTTCACTACATAGTATAAAACAAAGTCGCTTCCCCTGTCCCTATGTCCCTTTGTATACTTAAATCTTTAAAACTATGGAACTGATTTTGATGCGGTTTTTTTTTAGTTTAAGTGATTGAAGAGAAAGGCTTATATTTATATTTTATAACCGTACAAAGCCGGGGCGGGCCGCTAGCAAATTATAATTTGAAATTAAAATTGAGCTATGCTATCACGTGTTTAATACTAAATGTCGTTTAATACTAAATGTCGTAGCCTAAGTAACATCCTAAGTTTCTTCGGAAATTGGGCTATCAGTTGTGAATATTACAAATAGGACTGGCAAGTTTCAAATAAAACCCTCATCAACTGTGTTACTAGCAGCTCCCAGCGGTTAGATTGTAGCTCACCTGAAAGCAGTTTTGTCAGTCTATAACCTTTTCTTTTCTAGAATTGTATATTTTTTTTAAATACGACTGGTTCTAGATATTAGGTCGTTTGTATAAAAGACAAACTCTTTGGCTTTTTATGAGTACATAATCGTATAATGATATCGCAGTATAGAAGCATTTTAAGTTATTAATAATATATATAAATAAATCTTCACGCCTATATCCCCGAAGAGGTAGGCACAGGTACAACCAGACACCCACGACTATCCGAAGACACGCAAGTCCCACAATGTGATAGGTGGCAAGCTGATCCCCAATGTTTCGTATTACATTTTCGCAGCGCCGTAGAAAGAGAAGGGGATACTTTCTCTCCTACGCCGCGCCGCCTGTTTACTCTCCGTCTTACGAATTTTCGATCAGTGTGCCTAGTGTGAGTTTTTGAAATGAGTACTTTACTATCGCGTTTACGTTCGACCTTGATGTATGGAGTTATTGTCAGCGCCTCTAGCGGACAGTCGAAACAACTAATTTATTCCATACATTTGGGTCGTCCAAACGCAAACGTGGTAGTAAAGTAAATTCGTGCGAAACTCACACTCAGCACACTGGTCACGTGTCCCAACACGAGTTTAGAAGTTTTTATCCAGTACAAAAAAAGTGCGCAACGCCGCTAAAGAAGTTTTCACTTCAAAAACTTCGTAACCGCCAAAACTCAGGACCAGGATCTATAGTGTCTATAGACCCTGGTCTTCTGATGCTCACTGTCATATGCCTTAAAATATCAGTAGACGTATTTAACAAATAATATTGAAATTCCATTTGTCAAATGTATTCTGAAGTTAAAACGGCTTATCGTCGCAGACTAGAGGGCGCCACATCTTGGGCTTTCCACCGCCGCTAATTTGATACACGATATATTCACATTTCACACACGCCGCAATCACCTTAGCGGAATATTCAATTTCCTTTTCATATTGCGTCTACACTATATATACTTACATACAATCGTGAAAGATGTCAGAATTCAGATATTTCAGAATAACAATATTACAGGGTCACATCAGAAACTTTCGGACCTATCTGTCTGTACTGTCTGTCTGTCTGTCTTCGAGTTCCGGTTCGAGTAACAATTTTTTTCTATTTGTCGTTTTTATTTTTAATACAAAACATGAGCAGAATTTGATCAGAGTGTGGTTGGTGATAGGTTTATCACCTAGCATTTTGTGGGACTAAGTACCTTCGGCTAATCGTGAGTGCCCTGGTTGTACCTTCTTCCTGCCTTTTCGGGATTACGGGTGTAGATACTGACCTATGGAAAGCAACCGCTTATGAAAATTAACTTATCTATTTTTAAATGTTTTCTGACGAGTGTGTTAAGGTGTGTTTTTTAAAAAATTAAAAATTAAAAAGTTGTTTATTTCTTTTAAAATAGTTACATTATTTAGATCATTTGTTGAGATCAACCTACTAAGTATTTAATAAATACTTGTGTCAG
>NJDD01000695.1:0-12972 GCA_002245505.1 Calephelis nemesis | reverse complement strand
TTTTTTAAGAGTTGTTCCCTGTCTCCCGTCCTACCTGGTCTCATGCTGTAGGGCTGACGGGAGCAGGCGACACTTTATGGGATAGATAATGAATGAATGTAGGAATATTTTGGTAATTGTGCGCAATTGAACTTACTACAAAATAAATACAATTAAGTATTAACATTGTCATATTATTATAGTTTTAGTACACGTAAGGCGGTCCTATCGCCAAACAAAGCGATCTTTACCAGACAACCTTTATATCTGAAATGATTCTTTTTGATTGGATGACATCTGAAATGGTTCTTTGATAAAGCTAAATAAATAAACATTTATTTTAACAAAAGTTTTTTTTAACATTATGTTAATTTTAAAATTTTCATGAGGTCTACTTTTGCAATATAGCTATTAACAGCTAGTCTATTCTTACTCTTTCCTGCTGTAACAACTTCATTACTTGCTAAGTTAAATTCTAAGTTAGAGGGTAAACTAACCGAAACGGCACACTAAGCATTTCTTAGCGAAGATAACAACGCAACAAAAAAACGACGGGTTGCACTCCGGGAGTGCCGGCAGAAGTGAAAACTTGAATATTAACGATTATTTTTGCACGAATTGCTTTAATTATCAGTATAAAAGTACTATCATTTATGTGGTATAATACAATATTCATTTATTGCGCTATCGTACACAAACATGACAACACGAACATTCGCGCAAGCTCCTTGCGCCGTCTTACGAATTTTCGATCGGGTCACGTGTCCTGACGCTACTTTAGAAGTTTATATTTATTCCAAAAAAAGTGCACAACGCCGCTAAAGAAGTTTCCACAAAAATATTTCCACAAAAGCATGAAGAGCTTTAGTTACTAAAGATTTAGGGGTAAGTGATAAGAGCAGATTATTTCATAGAGTCGTTACAGCTTAACTTCCATACTTCATTAGCAGAGGGCTTACGGAAGGATTTCATCTCAAAGTGAGGCGCGCCTCTATGATATTAAAATATCTTATTCACATACGCCTCAATCAGCTTAACGGAATATTAAATTTCCTCTGTATACTGTATTACTTTAGGTATACCGTGTATTTTATTATCATATATTTCAATAGGACTAGAATATAGAATAGAAATTTACGAAAAAAAAATTTTAGAAAAGTAGTAGCTTTTAAAATTTGCCATACCTATTTGGTATTTTTTGCTTTGTTTTCCAAAGAAGGCGTATATTTAATTTTACTTATTTGCCAAATCAGGCTGCATTTATTACATTACAAATAAAAGTGGCCAAGTGCGAGTTGGACTAGCCCATGAAAGGTTCCGTAGAACTAGAATCCGTAGCCACTATCACAAACAAGTTCTTTCAATTCATTTCATATACAGCAGTTGCGGTGTACGTCACTGAGTTAGCGAATTCCACCCTTAGTAATATGTCTACCCTTAGCAATATGCAAGCCAAGGAATATAAATACTTTTTAGCAAGACATGCAAGCTAATACGAAAACTTAATGAAACTTTTACAATCAATCTATATATTATACAATCAATCTATATATATGAAATGAAAACCGTTTTCCTTGGTCACGGCATCACGCGTGAATGGCTGGACCGATTTCACTAATTATTTTTTTGTTGTATTTGTTATTATTAGGAGAAGGTTCTTACGGAAAAGAAGAATAAGAAAATCTCTCAGAAATATTTAAAAATAGACATTTAATTTTGCATATTTTAAAAAACGCGCGTAACGAATGTCAATGTCATTCACAGCTAAAGACTATATTGAAAGAGCATCGTTTGTTCGGAAACGTGGTTACTTAATTAAATTCGAGCATTATTTGTTCAGGAACGTAGGTAATAACATTTTAATTTTTCCCATACAAACTGAACGGACGGTACGAAGTTCGCCGGGACAGCTAGTTTGGATTAAAAAATATCAAAAGCATTATTTTAAAAAAGCTTAGAATGCGCGATTCTAATCTACACAGCGTCATTTCTTGTGAGGCGTCACGGTGAGGTATAACTATTTTAAGTGTTGGTGTTACAATACCTATTAAAAAACCTATTACTAATATTATAAAGAGGAAAAGTTTGTTTGTTTGAAATGAATAGGTTCCGGAACTACTGGACCGATTTCAAAAATTCCTTCACCTTTAGAATGCTACTTTATCCCCGAGTGACATAGAGTATAGACTATGTTTCATCAAAATCGATGCAGTAGAAGCCAAGTTACGCAGGCGAAGCTGCGTGAAACTCCTAGTAATAAATAAAATCATTGAAGAGAAATGTCAGGTTTATATAAATAAGTTTACGGCAATTAAAACTAACTATACATACATAAATAAAAAACTAAATCATTTTAGTTTAAACTAGTAAATGTTCTCTGCTTTTCTCTCGTCATTTTTTAAAAAGAAATAAAATATATTTATTTCTTTTAAAAAAAATATAGAAATTTAAGTTTATAATTAACACAATAATTTAAGAAATTTAACCCAACTACAAGGCAAGTGGTAAAATAAAAATACCTGTCAAGTATTTGGATAGGAGAAACTTTAACCGGGAGTTTGAGTAGAAGATTGGAATGATGTGTCTGTTTGTATTCCTTGTAATACTACGAAAATATGAAGCTTAAGTCATTCTAAACAATCTGAAGAACATTGTACGAATACATTATCAGCATCCTAATATTTTTAGCTGTAATGTTACAAGTAGAATAATCTTACGACGAAAATGCCACCATTATAACGATATAGTCAAAAAAGAAGATAAGTGAACCCTCGTACCGCATATTAACGCGACAAGTTATCTTACTGAAAAGATAATTTCTCGCTTAACCCTCCGACTCTGGGTCTCAGGGTCTCAAAACCAAAATGTTCTAATATGCGTAGGGTTGCCATCAATACTTATACTGTTCCTTTTTTGTGAATAGAGCGAATAAGTACACGACTTACCTGATAGTTAAAGAAAACCAAACTGACGTGTGCAGACAACATAAATGTTATAGGTGCGTAGCTGTCCTGTAGGCGTGAAGTGAGGCCAATTGTGTGAGATTACCCGCTACCCCACCCTCTGGACCAGAACATGTCATTGCTATTATGGCGACAGGAATAGTTAAGGCGGTGGATTAATACCTGGGCTAGTTGTTGGAATGCACTCTTCTACTATGTCATGTTGATAAACACTTATTTAACTTAGAGCGTCTTTCACCATCTTCAAGTAAAGCTCCTCGTAAGCTACTCGTCGATTAATGCGACAAGTAATCCACAATCGCATTTCATCACATCGAGTAGCGTTAACCATCACATAAACTGGCTCGTAACTAACTTGCCACTTTGAGTGCCAAGTAACGTATTTAATCGACGAGTAAGTAATCACCGCGTCTTTTTCCCACATCTGCTTACTTGTGCGTAGTTTATATTACCTTTGTTGATTTTTTTTTCCAAGAAAAGGGTAAGTACTTATTATTGACAAATGTGTTTGGTTTAGTTCATTGAATAGCAATTATTGGAAGAATGGGAACAAGTTGCAACATAACGAATTCCCGGATTTGAACCTAGCATTCGATCCTCCGAACCTAGCATTAAATTGGTTTTCTATTTCGTATTACTATTCTTTTACGTAGTGCATCATTTTATAAACAATCACATCTTTAAATTTTATTACCAAACTCGTTATACGTACCTTTCCTGCATTGTAAAATTTACTCTTCTATCTCTTTTTACCGGGTGCATGATATTTTTTTATTATATAGCAAAGTATTGTAAATCGTATCGCCACTGTGATCTAGCGGTCCGGCGTCGGACTTCTTGAGCTCATGTGCTCAATCCTGGGGTCGAGTAAATAAAATCAGAAACATGTGCACCTATTTTAAATTTTGTAACAAAGATAACGTTGCTTGGGATTGGATACGTGCCCGTTTAGGCTTGCCATCTATCACAGCGTGGGACTTAATGTCTTCGGCTAGTCTTGTTTGTCCTGGTTGTGCCTTTGCATACCTCTTCGGGGATGTGGGCGTAAAGATACTTTTTTTAAAAGTACTGTAAATGAATCAAACAAAATAATCAGTATTGTAAAAAATGTAAAACGTACGTGTGAAGTTTTGTTACAAATTAAATTAACACGCACCTCGCGGCGCACACTTTCGTATGTCAAAATCCAGACAAATCTATTGACTTCTGACATTTTTGACAGTAATAGCAATGGTATTAGTAGGAAAAAGCATTCGTTTCGTGCACTCATTCGTTTAATCACCAGTTATGTGGCAAGTTGTTAATTGACACTTTGCTTTCATTGGTGAAACTAAAGCAACTTACTTGGAGCTTTTATTAGCCGAGTAGCTATGAGCGGCGAGTAATAAATCGATACTTTACTTGAAGATGGTGAAAGAGGCCCTTATACTCGCTTCTTTCGAATTGGCAAGCAAACAGCATATTACTCTTTTTTTTTTATAACATTGAAGGCAAACAAGCAGACGGATTTCCTGAAGGTAAGAAATTCTCGCCGCCTAGAGACACCAAAGGTGGTAATTGTGCGTTGCCAACCAGAGGCCGGGATGCTAGGCCTCGAGCAAAAGTAAGTTAACCGGCTACCTTACCCTCCGAACCGGAACACGTCATGACGTTATGGCGGTAGGAATAGGTAAGGCGGTGGTACCAATCCGGGTGAGTCGCTGCGAAACTCTACCACCTAGTAGGATGTCACGGTGTTAGTGACGGCAAGCCTATGCTCGCCTTTTACGAGCTGCCTGGTATAGGAAGGCAGATGTTCTATTCTGCAAAGGAGCCCGGATCAACACGAGGGAACTCTCAGGGGATCTGGCCCAACTCGAAACTTTCACAAGGATTTCGCCCATTGTCAGCAGTGCTACTTTGACTATCAAGTTACGTTTTACCTTTGCTTATCGCAAAATAGTCAGTGCCCGCTACTGTCGTGGTATGTTTAGGGTACCCAAATATTTACTTGATGAGAGGCGTCACAAGCACCACTCTACTTATTCTGTGGTATGTTTGCCAGATAAATTGCTAAACAAATATTCTTACACCCGTATTCAAGAAGCATACTTAGCTAAGTTATTAATCAACGATCAATTTGCACTTGCGACATTTAGCTATGCGTTCCTTACGTCAAGTCGTCCAATTCATAATCTATATCTATACATACATATAATAAATATGTAGAAGGGTCTATTCTGTACATTGAAAATATTTAAAAAAAATAGGAGGGGGTGTTACTGGATCGATACTAAACCCAAATATATGATTAAAACATAAAAATGTCCGTCTGTCTGTATGTTCAGGCATCACGTGAAAACTAACGGTTCGATTTAGATGAAACTTGGTATAATTATACCTTATTATCCTGGGCATAAAATGGTATATTTTTTATCCTGGAAAAATACGTAGAAAAAAATCTTAATTTTTCAGTTTTATCACGCGAAGACCGACATCCGCGCGGACGGAGTCGCGGGCGGAAGCTAGTTCATAATAATTATCGTATAATTTATGAATTAGACGGCTTATTGCAAGGAACGCATAGGTAAATGTTGCAATTCGCACATCGTTGTTTCATTACCAAGCGAAGTAAGCTTCTTGAATACGAGTGTTAGCGTAGTACATTTTATAAAAAAAATAGTGTAACAAGGACACTAAATTCAAACTTCATTGACTAGTTTATTGGATACCAATTATTATAATGTTCGTGTCGTCAGTCATGCAATCATATAACAGCAAAACAACAATGATTCAAAACCTTCAACTACATAATCAGTGTTTTATATTTATACTTTTTTTACTAACTTAACTAAATAAAATGCTTCAATCGCCTCTGTGGTCAATATGTCCAGCCGTTGGACTTGACTGCATGAGGTCCAGGGTTCGATTCCCGGGTCGGGCAACTAAAAGAAAATTTTGTTTTTCCAATTTTTTAATAAAAAAAAATGTTGCTCGGGATTGGATATGTGCCCGGTTGGCGATAGACTTGCCACCTATAACATTGTGGGACTTAGTGTCTTCGGCTAGTAGTGGGTGCCGTGGTTGTGCCTCTGCCTACCTCTTGGGGATATGGGCGTGAAGATACTTTTTAAAATGCTTCTAATGTGATTAGCTGTTAACACACTTGTCATGTTTTTTAAAGATCACAGGATTTATCTTCGTTTTTTTCATTTCGTAGGTAACCCTAAAATGGGTAGGTCTGATGTTAAATTAAAATGAAAATGTAAGTACTTGTGTTTTAATTTTTAATGCCGACTCGCCCTCGTTTCATTACGTTGTTTTATTCTATTTGAATGTATCTTGTGTAAATATGAACCTTTTGATAAAAATGTAAATATTGAAAGATCAAATAATGTATTAAATATACAGTTTTTATACACATATCTTTATGAATCCCTCGCGGTTACTTTTTCCCGTGAGCAAGTAAAGCACCTCTGGATACTAAGATGTTACTCATAGGGTTGTGAGGAGTATGACAATAGCTGACATATCGTCAACTGCAACAAAGCGATAGGAGGTATTATTGTAATAAATACATTATAGTTTAAGGGCTGCTAGTACGTTCCTAGGTTAAATATTTCACCCCACTACCTAGTATCAGGTAGGGCAGGATATTTACGCAATAGGCCTAACATCCTGGCCACAAAAACAGGGAAGCTAAAATACTCTCCTATGTTGGTCCGGACTCCTTTGCAGAATACACCATCTGCTTTCCTACCAGGCAGCTCGTAAAAGGCGAGCATATTACGCTTATTGTCACTAACATCATTACATCTAACTAGGTGGTAGAATTTCTCATTTCTCACAAATCTATTGTACCGCCACCTTGCCTTGATATTAGTGGTCGTCGCTGTTGTGTCCCGTTTAGGATACAAGTTTAATTTTAATTCAGCCCTTTACAATTAGCAATATATATAAATAACAATTTTCTGTTCTTTTGCTATTAAAAAACCATTTACATGCTATTACAGAGAAGGAGGCTTATGTCTTTCATGGGACAAATTTGTGGAGAAAAACATTTCTTCAAAAAAACGGTAAATAAAGGGAAATTAATATTGCCATGGAGATACGTTCAAAAGTATTTAGAACTTCATGCGGAGACGTCCCGTAAGCGGCTCAAAAAGTTAAACAAAGCTCTTTGTGGTACCTTTAAATATGCGATGAATTTCGAAGTGGGTACGAAAGGAGATTGTTTAAAATGTACGAAGTTTAATGGAAATCCCAAGCACTCGAGGAGCATTAATGATAAACAGCTAAGAGTGATCTGCTCGATTATATCATCTACATTGTACATACTTACCAGCAGTAAGAATTAAAGTTTGTCGTATGAATACCATACATAATAAATTAATCTCTATACTATGTTACATCGACGGAGTGTTCCAAACTTCACCACGTGAACAACTTCTACGGTGAAGCTCATTATAATGATCCATGGTTGATTCATACACCTCTCTATATTTCTGCTGCAGTTTCCGAGATACTGGGAAACGTTATTACAAACACAATAATTTTATTTGCAAAGTGTGTCTCGTGGGTGGCTAACTCTATACAAAGTTGGTTTGTATGTGTATTACATAACGGCATGAAATATATTTAACAAATCATATTTTAAATGACGAAACACTTGTACTGTTTTACTTATCACTTATAATTTATTATTTTATAAATAGCCTACCGATTTAGATTATATCAGCATCATCAGGGCTAAAACTGAGACTATCAATTAGTACTATATTATTATTTATACTTATTGTTATGTGGTTTAAGTTTTAGCCCTGATGATGCTATTATAAACCAAACCAGTAGGTTACTTATAAAATAATAAATTATAAGTGATACGTGAAATAGTACAAGTGTTTCTTGATTTCCAATTACGAATATTTGGAAGCTTTACCAATTGCCGACCATGGAAAACATGAAACACGTCTAACGACTTATACAAATATGCATAAAAATCTTTGATCATTTCCTAATAATAAGATATCCCCGTGTTGGTCCGGAGCCACTGCCTGTCTGCCAGGCAGATCGTAACAGGCTTGATAGGTCATTACCAGCAAGACCACTAGTGGTAGAGTGCTGTGCAGCAACTTACATGGGAATCATGTTCCTTTTCAGGAGATAGGGTAGCCGATAGGCTTGTACAACAGGTCTAACATCCCGGCCTCAGGACAGCGATGCACCTATAATATCTATATCGTCAATAGGCAACGTTTGTCCCTTACTATCAGGAAAGTCGATTGCTTGTTTGTCTCTTACTATCAGGAAGGTCAGGAAGCAAGCAAAAAAAAAGCATGAAAAAAGTTTTCTCATTCTAGCTTTGAAATTAAACAAATGGTATTCACAGCTTTTTAAAAAATATTCGCGTAGAAGGAAATGGCGATTGTAAAATAAAGAACCGAATTTTTGTGTCGGAGCGTAAATAATGTTACCTATCTGCAAAATTTCGTTTAATACCTTTCAAACCACCACAAACTTAACATAGCCACCTCAAAGACTCACCGAACGTATTTAGTGTACGTTTCTCCGAAACCGAAGCATCCTCAGTAGAATGTAGCGGATAAGCGACCGCCCGAAAGTCTTTCGTAATAAAGTTCTCGGTAACGAAAAATACTCAGTCCCTGGATTTTCATTATAAAGAGCTTATACTGTAGTTGCTTTTTTCTTACAACTATTTACTGAACTGTGATATTAAGGTTTGTCTCTTTAAGGAATAAAGCAGTACCTTAAAAAAATGTATAATTATTTGTAGTATATCCATTAACAAGCGGTCCGCCCCGGCTTCGTACGATTATGAAATATACATATAAACCTTCCTCTTCAATCACCTTATCTATTACAAGAACTGCATCAAAACCCGTTGCGTAGTTTTAAAAATTTAAGCAGACATAGGGACAGAGGAAGCGACTTTGTTTTATACTATGTAGTGTTAATCAAAAAGGACATCTAATGCAGATCATAAGTAATAGTAATCGTTGGTATTGAATTCGGAAACTGACTGTAGCTTCTTAACTGACATCAAAATATGGATATCACCTAGATAGGAAAAAGCGGAGTATCGTTTGATCACAAACCTTCTCAAACGGAGATCACTATTAAATATTTTTAGTTTAAAAGACAGCGAAAAGCAAGCGGACCCCGTGATGGTAAGATATTGCTGTTGCCTATAGACACTGCAGATATTATAAATCCTGTAGCGGAGTGTTAAGCCTAACGGGCAAGTCTACCAGCTAGACTGAATAAAAAATGACACTGTCATTAGGGCAGCTGGACTAGATAAAGCGGTGGATTCCTACTCGGGCTAAGTTCTGTACAGGACTCTACCACCAGTGGCCTCATTCGTACCCACTTAGTTTTTGTGACCTGCCAGGCAGGAAGTCTATTCCTTGGAGGTGCAGGTGGTCTATTCTACACAGAGGAGCCGAACAAACACGGAAAAAATTATAACCCGCGAAAAGTTTAATTATATCGGCCTCATGTTCATTATATCTTAATATAGCAGAAAAACGTAAAAGTCGTATTGTAGATGTTGTGGTTGTCTACCAGACAGACAGCGGAAACTTATAATAAAATACATAAATACAACAAGGGATTAATAGATATGAAGTAAAAATTGAAAAAAATACCACATTAATAAAATGCACACGAAACATAAAAGTGATAAAAATATATACCTACTAGCTGCCCGTTCCGGCTTCGCTCCGATGGTAATTTTTTTACCATAAATTGAGATATAAGCTATCCTATCTCTCAAGTCGGATCGAACTGCACATGATGTGCGAATTTTATTATAATCGGTTAAGTGGTTTAGGAGTCCATTGAGGGCAAACATTGTGACACGAGATTTATATTTATTAAGATTTAAACTAATTAGAGTCAGTTTATAGTACAACTATCATAATTAAGTAAGTCTAAACAACGAAATCAAATTCATTCACGTATATGAAATGAAAAATATATACACACAGAGAACAAATACTCTCAACTGTCTGTTTAAAACTACAAGAAAAGCTTTTAACTAACATCCAATTTGCGTTCTAAAAATGTGAGTCACATATTTAAAAATTCGTGCTCAACAAAATCTTGCACCTTTCAAGAACTTTATGCTAGGGACACATAAGTTCCTACGGTTTTAGGTATTATGTGAAACCATTTTCCCCGTGTTTGTCCGATTATCCTGTGCAGAAAAGACCACCTGCCTCTCTGCTTGGCCGCTCGTAGTAGCCACTAAATTCAAATAGGTCATTATCAATAAGGCCCTAGCTGATAGAAGTGGTGCTTTGGAATGACTCGCCCGGCTTAGGTACGTACTTTTCTATCCACTTACCTATTCCTGCAAACAAATGCACCAATAACATCTACTGTGCCATGTCACGGCTGCCTCTTACAATCAGGAGTGTGGTGAGATAGATCGGTATCTTATCCCATTAAAATTACACCGATGAGGCGTTAGCATTAACGGTACCTTATACATTTAAATGGTTGCTGTTGCTGATAAGGCGTCTAAAAACACATAAGAATACATTAAATACTTTATTGTATTTATGTCTGCACTCTTTTGAAATTTGTTATGTGCCTATATTTGGAAGAACGAGAATAGTTTATCACTACATAGTATAAAACAAAGTTGCTTCCTCTGTCCCTATGTGCCTTTGTATGTTTAAATATTTAAAACTACAGACTGGATTTTGATGCGGTTTTTTTCAATAAATAAAGTAATTGAAGAGGAATATGTATATTTTATACCCGTGCGAAACCGGGGCAGGCCGCTAGTACATTATGTTTCATACTGCTAGATGATACATAAATGAATAATAAATGTAAAATAAGTGAGTGTGATATTATTCCTGAAACAGTAAAGTTCGTCGTTTTCAGTGCGATGTGTCCCTACACGAAGGTCCCCATACGGCGCCACTCGCGACGCTACCTTCACGGCAATTAAACGCAATAACGAAGCAAGGTGACTTCACCCCGAATATAATTTTAAGGTACGTTTGTTTTGATATAGAATGGGAACTCAGACAAAAGCTACGTAGGGAATATGAATAAGCTTACCAGATATTACATTTTTCTACGTTAACATTTTTAAATTAAATTCTCAATTTTAAAAAATAAGGCAAAAGTAATCCATCTACTGTTTGAAAGACAATAAGAGAGTAAGAATTATTTATAACAAAAATGTATACGAATCATCGATGCACATAATGTAACATACGAGCACAGTTTCTAATAATTAAAAAAAAACTAAAAAAGGTATCTTCATGGCCTTATCCCCGAAGACGCAAGCAGAGACACAACCAGGGCACCCACAAGCAGCTGAAGAAATTAAGTCCCACAGTTATTTTTTTTTGTTGCCCGACCCAGGTGTCAAACTCGAGATCTCAAGAAGTCAAACACAACGCCGGTGACCACTAGACCACAGATGGTCGAAGTACAAGCTACGCCGTAGCACCATAATATTCTATAAACGTACGGGTTACCGTCCGTAACCCGTACGTTTCCCGCTACTAGTACATATTATATTACGAGTATATTATGTTTACACAGGGTTAGAGCCACAATACTAAAATAAACTTCACACATGGTCAACAATACTTTACGGCTACTTTACAATAGTTTACGGCTTGTCTAGTTTACTACATTCGCTACCGTCTCTGTACATTATTTGTATGAAAACTTTGAACAGCGACTCATCGGTAACTAAGAGAAACACATTCTTAGACCACAAGCGTCATAGATTTCTACACGTAACATACCTGATGTAATCCATATATATCAACTCATGGTAAAGGCATTACATTTATATTACAGTGTATAGGTCAGAATAATACATAGAATAAAATTTAATTTTTTTTAGAATATTAGCCGCCGTTTGAAGTCGGTATTACATTGAATTAATAACCTAAAAGTTAACTACCTTTTTGTTTTATGATACATACATATCTTCACGTCAAGTCCCTTAGGCGGTAGGCAAAGAGTATCGGAAGAGAGCTAGTTCTACAAACCACGATCGAATCGCTCGGGCATTATTCAAGGGTGTTCTCAAGAGTATACGAAATCGGAATGTTTATATGGAAAGGGAATGAGGTAGAAGCCAGGCATCTGCAAGGATTTGATAATCGTTTTTTTAAATTATATTGAAAGGCAAACAAGCAGACGTATTTTCTGATGGTAAGAAATTCACGTCGCCTAGAGACACCAAAGGTGGTAATGGTGCGTTTCCAACCTGAGGCCGGGATTTTAGGCCTCGAGCAAAAGTAAGTTTACCGGCTGTCTTACCCTCCGAATCGAAACACGTCAACGGCAATCACTGACGTTTACGGCGGCAAGAATATAATATTATAAGGCAGTGGTACCAATTTGGGCGAGTTGCTGCAAAACTCTACTACCTAGTTGGATGTCACCTAGTGTGTTAGTAACGGTAAGCCGTTGCTCGCCTTTCACGAGCGACCTGGCAGGACGGCAGATGGTTTATTCTGCAAAGAGACCCAGACCAACACGGGGAAGAAATACTGCCTGCTTTATTACATTCGAATCAATAGTTAACTAGAAGAGTCGGGTGACTCTTGAAGCTCGATTCACGCAATATTCGAAATTGGAATCGAGTATATCATTTTAGGTACTCTTAAACACAATGGTGACGAACTCTTTACATTCAATTAAAAGTAAAAAATAAATTGTTTCATCTGATTCGTTGAATTATTTTGTTACTAAATGTTAATAAGCCACTAGTACCGCATTCAAAAGTACCTAAACTGGCATATCCGATTCCAATTTCCAGTTCGCACGATATAGAGATTCAAGAGTAACTCTACAGGTATGACTAACATTCTAAATTATCAAACGTAGCTGAAAATAATGTTGATTTTACGACGTCGTTTTATGTCAACCTAGTACTCTACGAAGGGTGAAGTCTGGAAAGTTATAGAATAATTCTATCGTTACAAAGGTACGGATGTAAAATAAGCCTTTAATTTGCTAATTCCGCGTAAGCAGTGTAACTGTTGTG
>NJDD01000694.1:89250-105046 GCA_002245505.1 Calephelis nemesis | reverse complement strand
AGGCGAGCATAGGCTTAACACCGTGACATCTGACTAGGTGGTAGAGTTTTGCAGCGACTCGCCCGGATTGGTACCACCGCCTTACCTATTCCTGCTGCCATAACGTCAAGACGTGTTAAGGTTCGAAGGGTAAGGTAGGCGGTAAACTTACTTTTGCTCAAGGCCTAACATCCTGATCTCAGGTTGGCAACGCACCATTACCACCTTTGGTTTCTCTAGGCGGCGTGCATTTCTTACCATCAGGAAATCCGTCTGCTTGTTTACCTTCCTATAACATAAAAAAAAGTCAAGTCTAGGATAGGCTGGATAGCGTATGCCGCTTAATACGTTGATAATTGTTGGAATGTTTTGAAAGTTAGCATGGTAGTCATCGCAAAAGAGGTATGTATAAGTAGTCAATGAATAGTGAGACAAAGAGGTACATAAATGCCTCCGTTAAAAGAAAGACGAAAGCCAGGCAAGAAAGTGTATCATGTTTTGCAGTTGAATCATAGTGTGACAAAGTCAACGAAAGAAATGTACCATTGTTGCAAAAGTGTCACCTAACACTTATTAAAAAGAAGCGAATAAGATGAGGTATTCAACTGGAAGAGGGGTTCTCTTACTGCTTCGAGAGGAACACCAAGCTCTATTGGAGAGAGACGAAAAAAACTGGAGGTGGTTCGTCTGCCTCTTTGAATGGATAAAATTAAATCTAAGAGTAGTGATTCTGTTTCAAACACGGATGACGTTTTAAAAAGGTAGAGTCAAAGTTATGGAGATATGCATGAATATTCTTAAGATGCTGCCACTAGGTATGAGTTCTTAAATAACTAATAAATAGAGGAGTCATGTAATAACGTTATGATAGAAGAAGTTGAATGGGCACTTAAAAGTATACAATACAGTAAGACTGTGGGAGTAGATATGGTTACAGCTGAGATAATCAAGCTTGATAGATCCACAGATCGGAACTCTTTCTGGGTCTTTCGTAATAAATGTTAGAGGACCGCATACTTTATAGTTTGACCCGATAAAGACTAGCATTAAAGGAAAATGAAATTGAGCCAACGGAGTAAAACCTTTCTCGGTTTTACTCCGTTGGTTCGGTTATGCGTAAAGATTTGCAAAACAGATATACAATGCGAATGTGAACGGATGTAGGTATTCGGAGTGATTTAGGTTGAAATTCCATAAACAAATCACCCGTGAATCATCCGAGCGTGGTGCCAAGTATCATAACCACCGTATTTATATGAAAAGAATAATGAATGTGGATAAAGCTAAACAGATCTGCAAATATCGTGAGATTTACCATTGGATACCATTTTAAGTGTAATTTTAACAGTAGTTTTATAAAAACTAAACATTTTTTTTTATTCTAATCAGCAACTTCTATCATAAATAGCTAAGCGTAATTAGTTGCCAAATACAAGTTACAGAAACATATTAGGTTTACATAAAATTGAGCAGTCCTTTGCAGTTAGGACCACCAGGTTTATTTCACTTTAACTTTAAATTCCAAAATATATAATTTTCCAGAATATTCATATTTTTTTTAATTCGCAAAATGTTGAATAGTTAAAATCCCAAAATGTATGATTTTCGAAAATGATGAATTCTCATAAAGTTGAAACCTCAAAACGTAGGATATTTTGTCGTTGAGTAATAATTAATATTCATTTTGAACAATAAATTATTTATTGTTCTCATGTACACCCTGAAAATACAACAAAACCTCTTTAGATATGCAAAACCTCTTTAGATAAATGTTAAACCGCTCTAGATAACTTGTAGATATTATTTATCATGCTAGACCATATAAATTTTAAATAATCATAGTATCTTCACGCCCATATCCCCGAAGAAGTAGGCAGAGGCACAACCAGGGCACCCACGACTAGCCGAAGATACTAAGTCCCATAATGTGATAGGTGGCAAGCCTATCGCCAACCGGGCACATTTCCAACCCCGACCAACATTTTTTTTATTAGAAAATTGGAAAAATCCAATTTTCTTTTTGTTGGCCGACCCAGGATTCGAACCCGGGACCTCATGCAATCAAGTCCAACACCCGGACCGCTAGACCACAGAGGCGATTACAAGTAGTAACGTTCAAGTTCATGATTTATCGATAGTCAACGCTGACAAAGATAAGAGAGAGACACTGACTCTTGTCACGAAACTCGGAATATAAATTTGAATTATTTTTTTTACTTAAGGTAGTGAAATCTGTGGCTTTTTCCTATTCTTTGTTATTAAGGCTAAGGTTAGGCACTTGAAAAATTGTGATGGCTTATCTGTACTTTTAATAGTATGATGTATTATATTTATAATATATTGTGCTATTGTTAAGCTGAAGCTCATTTATTCAGCTGCTCAAACAATTACTGAAAGAAATTATTGAACCAAAATGTACGCTAGCGCTGCATCTGAGTTGAAGTTATTGGTGTTTTTCATTTCTTACTTTATTTTTGTTACGATAAAAAAAAATAAGAACTTTTGCGCCTTTGTTAATATTTGTATGAAGAAGAGCATTTAGGTTTCTAATCTGTTTTCCTAATCAGCTTTCTGAATGTGTGTAGCCGGCCTTAAATAACTTCCTCTATCTAATATATTATAGATTCAATTGATCATAAAGATTGAATAAATATATTTGTTTGATATCTAAATTAAAAAAAATCTGAAAATTAATTTCATTGCTTAACCAATCCATTCAGTAAATGACTAACGAATGAAGTAATTATTCAACGACCGTTTGAATAATTGAATAGTAATTATTCAAGTGACTGATCTTACTCGTTATAAGCGTCAGGATTCGGTGTCAGCATCCAATTTGTATACATTCTCACAGCGTGCTCTAAGCATTCCACGTGCTGGAGATGACAGGCCGTGGAAAGAAGATCTACTCGGTGCTGAGCCCGGACGACACTCTCGTTGGTAAACACGTTCCAGCCAAGTTCCTGGACTGCGCCGTCAATCATTTGAAGAACATATCGCTAGAATAAAAAAAATATGTGAAACATTCAAAGACACTTTTATGTTTTATCTTTCTTTGTTCTGTCTTTTACCTTAAATGTAAAATATTCAGGTACCTTTAATTAGTATTTTTGGTAAAAAAAATGATTTTTTGTCGTGTTCAATTTCCTCGGATTATTAACCACGGAGAAATATAGACCAAAATAAAATTACTCGTTAATTACGCCTCGTTGGTCGAGTGGCTAACGTACATGCCTTACTGCACTGACGGACCTCGTGGCTTAAGTCGATTCCCGACGGGGGCAGGCATTTGTGTGATGAACATTTAGATATCTGCTTTTCCGGGTCTGGGTGTTTATTAAATTTATTCTAGTATCGATTATATTTCTACGTATTGTTATCGTTGACTAACACCAAAAACACAAGCATATAACTCGGTAACTTTGGGGTTAGATTTAATTTGTGTAACTTGTCCAGGGATATTTATTTATTTAGAGTTTACCATACGGGTTCGTACAGCCTAAGTAAAACTGCAAAATACCGACTGCTATTTCAATGACTACGTCGTCTAGGTTCGCAAAAATTGAGAATTTTCGTCGATTTCCCTGGGAATTTGACAGAGAAATGACAGAGAAATTTGTTAACATACATGAAAATACAGGAATCAAATCTGCTCCTTTTTTCACAGTCCGTTAGAAATTATTATTTTTTGCCACAAAATACATTTTACATTTTATTATGAATTTTATTTTGAGCACTTTTCTATATTCGTGCTTATCGCCATACTTAGGAATAAGAAGTGTGTTTCTTATATAGATTCGACCTTGTTATATTTTTATCTAAATTCAGGTCACATCAATATAATCCCTAAAAGTAACATACCTTATACTCCAGATAGTAAGCTCCTTTAGACAGCATTGTATCGATAAAACCCAAGGCCACGAGTCCAGCTTTCCACGGCACGTAACTCCTTTCATGGGACAAGTAGCTGGTGATGTCCAAAGCGGTCCGATAGTCTAGTCTACCAGACAGTGCTAGATTCATAGCATCGTCAATAATTTGAGCTCGGTTGATCGGATGGATTTCTTCAAAACGTTTTTTGTCGTTCAATATGTTTATTAACATTTTCCAATTTCGTTGGTCGTAGTTGATACGATAAAAACCTAAAACAGTTTCAGGTAAAAAAATCAATTAAATTAAATGAAGTTGTAGCCCGGCACTATTACACAATTTTGTATATTGCATCATTCTGTATTTTTGTAAAAAAAAAAGAAACACTAATAAAAGGAAGATAAGGTATACGACATATCTATCTTAATATATATTAAGCTCGTGTCACAATGTTTGTCCTCAATGGACTCCTAAACCACTTATCCGATTATAATAAAATTCGCACACCATGTGCAGCTCGATCCAACTTGAGAGATAGGATAGCTTATATCTCAATTTATGGTAAAAAAAATACCATCCGAGCGAAGCCGGAACGGGCAGCTAGTAATAGGATAAAAATCAACAAAAATCATTACCATATTTTCGTCACCAGCACATTTTTTTAATTTAGATTTTAACTCTAGTATTGCAATAATAAAACATACACGATAACTTTCCCGATCAGCATATAGTTATTTACATAAACATGTTATATTTACCAGTTTGTTGAATGTTAGCAATAAACCAGTCATTTTCACTTATTGATATGTTGTTGACTACTACGGATCGCTCCCCTCGCAGCCACAACTTGGGACTGGTGGAATCAAAATCCTTTTCTGTTGCGGTCGTATAAGATATAGGAATCCACCAAACTGATGACTTATCTTGGTCGACAGTATCGTTTATAAGAACAAACCGCTCCTGTGAACGTATTTTTTAATTACTGTAGTTGAAAAAAATACTCTTAAAGATTATACGAAGTTTTTCATACGAAGATGTTACGCGCAAATAAATCTACATAATCTTGCTTTGTGCAGCATTATCCAAGGTAGTTAAATACTAAAAACTATTACTGCTACTATAAACTTTCTAATAAAAAAGATGTTTTTGGTTACATATTAACTGTTAACATAAAAAAAATACTTGTTTTTAATGCATTACAACCCATGTTCTGCATAGGTAAACTTGTTGAAACAATATATGTAAGTGGAGAAATTTATCCAAGTGCTGTCGATAGAAAGCTTAATAACAATATTTATAACAATAGTTCACCACTTTATGTGTCTTCAAATATCTGATAAAATAATACATGATACCTTGCAACTCAGCCAAAAGAAAGACGTTTTACATTCAAAAGGATCATTGGCTTGTTATGTCTTACATCCAAAAAAAATACCTGTCTAAATGTTATCTCCTTCTTCTTGTAGTCCCTTATAATAGTCAACACTGGGAATCCTGTCTGAAGAGTCCAGGAATCCATAACGACAGCGACGTCTGCGTCGAAAGATCCTTTTTCCCTTGCTGCGTTCGTTAAAGCACTCCACAGATCTTTTTGTTCAGCATCCCCGAATTTCTTAGCATTGAGATAGTCAGTTATGCCAGCATTGAATACATCATCCGTTAGAAAATGGTTCATCATTCTCAGGATTGCAGATCCTAGAAAGTTTATGAAAAAAAACAACTTTTTTAAGTTAACGTTTTAGATATACAATACAATAGCAACCAATAATTACAAAGATTAATAATTTATTGATATGATATCCTGTATATACTTGTATAAACATAAAATACAAGTTTGGATTTGGATTGTTAGGTAGATGTAGCATATATTTGTAAATAAGATGAAAAATTAAAGACCATGTACTTTGCAGAAAAGACATAGAAAATGACAGTCATCCCATAAGTTAGACGTGACGCATTTTAGTTTATTTTATACAGAGGGGACATTAACAAAATCAAGATTACATCCTGCCTTCTAGAAACTTGTTCATTTCAAAATTCAGTCTTATCATTTAGTACAAACCTTTTCCATAAGAAATTTTGTCAAAAATAGCTCCTATTTCTTCTGGATTTCCAACTTCTACGGAGATCTGATGTGATGATGTGAGAGCATCCAATTTAAAGACACTTTGGATTTCGTTCAACACAAACACTTCCATTAGCTTCCAAGATTTCTCCACCTTTAATATAAAATAATTCTTTTAAAGCACGATCGCAAAATTAAATTATTGTGTACTGATTTTGAATTGTGCTTGTGTCGTATGAAGATAAAGAATGTGCCCAAAATACATTCTAATTTTCAACTTCAAAAATCAAAAACAAAAAATCTGTAACGACGTAAATATACACAAGATTGAACGGTGATCCTTTTGACCGAAATGTCAACAGGACCACGAGTTGATGATGAATGATTTATAAACTACCAACCGCATCAACAGCCACGTACTCCACATAACTTGCGAAGCCTTCGTTCAGCCAGATATCTGACCACCAGGCTGGAGTAACTAGATTTCCGAACCACTGATGTGCAATCTCGTGAGCAACTACTGAAGCAACTCTTGCTTTGGCTGTGGTAGGTGAAACTCCTGGTTCGTATAACATTGCGATTTCCCTGGAACATAACATTTCGTACTTCTTTAAAAATATCACCATAAATGAAATGACACAGATCTTCAGCCAGTGTCAATTGTTATTCGGGTTCACAAATCAAGACTATGTTCTGGATATGTTAAAGTATCACTTTTTATATGTATGTTAACAAAATTTAGCTATTTTATTTGATAGTTATTTATATATTTATTATAGAAAATCTTTCATGGTTAGAAAATCCATGGCGACCACCAGATACCACATATTCAAAATCAAAAAAGTAAACAAAGACGAACTTCGTTATGTGAGATATCGTCGAATACATGTTAAAAACGAGATTTAGGTTTCTTTCACTATTTTACATTTTAAGTAATGGTTTAGGATATTTCATAAGAAAAAACTACATTTTTAACTCTCCGTCGGAAAGCGACGGTTGTTATAAGTTTGACTTGTCTGTCTGTCTATGTGTGTGTGTGTGTGTGTGTGTGTGTGTGTGTGTGTGTGTGTGTGTATCCGTTGAGTGGTTTCGAGTTTATTGCGAATTTACTGACAAGGAAATCAAGTAATTCTAACAAAAAAGTCTAAAATATTTTTTTTATTATAAAAAAACAAAAACCCGACTTCGTAAAAATACATTGTTGAAATATTAAAATTCTACTTTACCGATTCAATAGGTATAACACTATTTGATGATGTGTCACTTCACTGTTGTTATAGACTATAGATATATATAAAACTTGGCTTCTGCTATACCGATTTGGATAAAACAAAGCCTATGTCACTCGTGAATAACGTAGCTTTCGAATGGTGAAAGAATTTTAAAATCGGTCCAGTAGTTTTTGAGCCTATTCATTACAACCAAACAAACAAACAAAGTTTTCCTCTTTATAATATTAGTATAGATACACTGTACTTTGTGGAATCTCGTAAATAAAAACTACGTTATATATTTCTTTAATTTTACAACATACATGTTACGTTAGGAATACTAAAAATAATAAAAAGTCCAATAGTTTGTAACACAAGTAACATTGAAGAACATCATTGAAATAATCGTTTTTTTAAAGTAGAATAATAATAGTCGCATAGAATATTAAATGGATTTATTTTAGTTTTACACGATTCCTTAGTTAGAATTGGTCCAGATTGTGAATGGTTTACTTTCCAAAAAAATGCGATTTGTGTATGTGTATGTTAATTATTAAACTATTTTAATGATTTAGTTCTTCATTGCTACTATTAACATCATAAATTATTGGCCTTTTTTATTATTTTTAGTCTCTCTTTAAATACCCTGCATGTTTGTACAGTCCGGTATGTTGGTTTTCATATTTTTATAATTTTTTCAATTAATATTTTTAACACTACATCTGCGTGTATTTTTGTTCAAAATTATTCTCCAAAAAGGAAGAGGTATTCAGTTCGTCTATTTTTTTTGTTACGCGATGACATGACAATGACAAAACAGTAATTGACAATAAGATTTGATGTAACCTGTATTTGAGTTACAGGGCTGGATTATAACTCAAAAACTGCTTGTTGGAACTTAATAAAACTTGTATATATATTGTGTATGTATATTGTTTGGAATTCTCTTCCCATAGATATCAGGAGAGCTCCAAATATTAATATTTTCAAAAGTATGTTAAAGCGTCACTTTCTGCGTTCACTGTGATCAATACTTATATTGCTCGTTCTAAATTCTAATACCTATAATTAAAACAGGTTTCTGCTTTTAGGATGATTTATTTTATCTATTAGTAGATGCATTTTTATATTTTTAAGAGCACCATTACACAGTATTCTGTTAAATCTTGTTCCATACATGGGTTGCCTGGAAGAGATCGCTGATCTTTGTGTATCTTATAATTTAAGTTTTATTTGATGTATTTGTAATTTATCTGTATTTGGTGCACAATAAAGAGTTATTGTATTGTATATATCGGACTGCCTCAGGATAATGAGTCACTTTTCAAAATATCGTTTTTATTCGCTCAAATTATGTAAACGCCTTGGCCTAATAATTTATATCGTTTACAAAATATAAACAAAGAGGTAGGTACGACAAGCGCGTGTGAGAACGAGCGGATAAAGTAATAAAGTGTTACGCCCTCGTTACGCCTCTAACGCTTTAGTTGGAGGAGCTCCATTTTACAATAGCGAGTTGTCACGTGGGCACTCACCCCAACAACACCCCAATGACAATTGACAAATGGCTAACGTAATGAAGTGTCCGCAAACTAACACGCATGGCAAGATTGGCAGGCGATAATTGCATTTTCGGTAACCGACTTCAAAGACAAGAGGGTTGTTTTGTGGATAACCATACTTCTGGTTTTCTCGTTTCAGTGATCAGCCTATACGACTGACGATGTCTATTAGATATTGGATAACATGCCTATTTTGTAACTGTGGAATAGCTTTCCCAGCTTGTTTTTGTACCCCAAGGGTCTATGACTTGAGAATTTTTAAAATGGCCACGGCTAAATGAACACTTTACAAGGTATTTCATTGGCAGCTATTTTATCAGTAGCAAAAGATTTTATCGGTAGACTCTTTTAAACATCAGGCAGTGGATCTGCTTTCAATAAATATTCGATGAAAATATATTTACTTGGAAAACCAAATGTCTATGGAATTGGACATTCATATTACAGTACCATGAAAATACAGCCCTGATTCCACAAAATCTGAAATACTGCTGGTGCTGACGTGGGTACAATAGATAATACGACTATATAATTTGTATTATCGTGACTTTGGAAGCAATTTGGAAGAAACGGTAATGGCGTAAAAAAATAGCAGCTAAGTTTACACTATTTTGAACAATCTTCGCCTATTACATTTATGTCTGTGAACAATAATAATTTAAGGAAGGAATTATGTTTTAATGTTATACCTTTAAACGAGCAATTCTTGTAAATATATAAGTGGAATCTCGGAATCGGCTCCAACGATTTTCATGAAATTTAGTATATAGGGGGTTTCGGGGGCGATAAATCGATCTAGCTAGGAATCATTTTTAGAAAATGTCATATTCGTGTTTTATTCGTGTTTAACAAATAGGAGGCGTTTGAGTAGTCCCAATTTATTATGACTCTTCCTGACATCTATTGGCGAATAATAATACTATTTTTTGGCGAATAATTAAAGTTCCAGCAGATGGCGTTGTTAAATAACGAAGTCCGTTGTTAAGTAACGAAGTCAATGATTGTTTGCTTTGAGGTTAGACTAATTGTGTAATTCGTAGTTAAATATAATTTCCAAAAAACACAATTTATAAAAAAAAAAACAAAAAAAAATACCGAGCAAAGCTCGGTCATCCAGATATTGAATGATAAAATGCTTGACTAACTGTATTCTACCAGACCTGATGATTTTGCCAGAGAAGCACACAAGGGAAAAATAAACAAATATATTTTTAGTGTAGCAACTTCTGTATTGCAAACAAATTACTTTTTTGTGACTATTGTTTCTTTTATGATTTGTTTCAACTTTTAGTAATAATTATTGTTGGTGGTAGAAAATACTATGAACAACAATGAGTTCGGTTTTCGCGTTGTTGAATTGTATCATTAAGTTAATATTGTGAGTCACAGCAAGTCCCAGTTCCATTATATTGGAAACACGTAGCCCTTTTCTCTTTGATCATCGAATACGAGGGTTGGTAGCCTTACAAACGATTATTGGTCAAATTACTAATCAACCGCAAACACGGGCTTAGTCTCTGACAAACAGGTTTAAACAACAACAAAATTTGTTACAGCGACAAATTTTGGAATAATGTTCATTTCATTTTGTCGTTAGTTTTTCCCCAACGAAAGTGACGTATTAAACAAATAGTGAACAATTCTAAGACATGCACATTTTAAAAAAACGAATTTGAAATAAACACCCAGATCCGAAACTTCAATCACATGCGTGCCTCGCCTGGAGTCGATTCCAGGCCTAGACTACGGTCAATGACAGGTGCGCTTACTCTTAGTTCAACGAAGAAGTAATACACATTTTTACTGGCTCCAAAAGGAGGGGTTATCAATCTATGTGTATGTTCCAACTTAGTTGTTATGTTTATTATATGATGACTTCACCAATTATGGTATAATTTTGATTTTCGTAATGATGGTCACAATTTCGAGGTATTAATTTTACTCGTATACGGTAATAATTCGACTTATAGATAAATTTGATCAAATTCTAAATGTGTTTCTTTCCTGATGTTTGATATTGGTCCTTTTGTTTCGTCGGCAGTTTGCAGTTAAACTGCTCTTAAATTGTCACTAATTTATAATTACCTGAAAGTCAGCAATCCCCAGTTTTCCATAGCCCCAGCTTTGAAGTCAGGCAATGCGATCATATCAATCTTTGGTAGTGGGAACTTTATCTTATAGTACTCCTCCAAAAACCTCAGAATCTTGGGACCAATTTCCAAAGCATACTCTGCGGAAGGTAATGCTTCTTTACGTGACCAAACCGCAAAATTATTATCCGTTATGTTACCAAAATCGGTGATAGCGAATGCCACTAAATACGTCGACATGGGAAGGGACTCCGCGTAGAAATCCCATGTGTAGTTCCGAAGGGTACCACTGGAACAAACAAATATAAAACATTCTTAATAGATACGTAGATACGAACGTACTTAAAAAAGGTACTATACGTTTAGGGCTTCCAAATACCGGATTTTTTGAATACCGGTATCAATACCGTAAATAAATCAAAACCGGTGTTAATACCGGTATTCCGGTATTGAGGTAAAATTTAGTTTTTCTTTAACGAAAATGTTTTTTTAAGGAAAACACTTAATTAAAAACAAAGCTCATTAAAATTAACTTTCATCCTTAATAGCAAACCTAATAATCACAGAATCAGCTTATTTTTTTTTGACTGCCTCGTTTGTCGAGTGGCTAGCGTACTCGCCTACCTACATCGACCAACCGCGAGGCTCGGGTTCGATTCCCGACGGGGGCAGGCATTTGTGTGATTAACATTTAGATGTCTGCATTTCCGGGTTTGGGTGTTAATTAAATTTATTCTGGTATCTATTTTAGTATTTATATGTAATGGTATCGTCGACTAACACCCATAACACAAGCATATAATTTGCTTAGTTTGGGGTTAGATTCAATTTGTGTGATTTGTCCAGAGGTATTAAACAAATTAAACAAACAAGTTAAAAGTGTCATAGATTTCTACAAGTAACTCAACGGACGTAATCTATACCAACTCATGGTAAAGGCTCTGAGCCCTTACCATGAGTTTGCGGCTTGTCAACTTGACTATACTCGCCACCGTCTCTGTAAATTATTCGTATTCGTATTCGTAATTATTTAGGATTTTTTGAAGTTCAACCACCACTTCAATCATTCAAATATCATTTTTTTACAGATATATCTACTTATATTAAACCTGCTGTTTATTGGCATCAAATCGGTCTTTGATATTTAACGTCCACTTAGTTGTTGACTGTAATTTACACTACAAGATGTTAATATGACTAAAAAAGTACTTCTCTTTGCTTGCAACCTTGCATGCTCTTCATAACAAACAAGACAGGTACTTAAGATAATTATATAATATATTATCATAGTATATAATATAATTATATCAAAATAATTAAAATTTTGCTTATCGGTATTAACTAATAACTGAAATAAAATGTTACTTCATTCTCCCTTGATAAGGAAATTAAAAAAGACACATTCAATTTGAGTAATTAACATAACAATATTAAATTGAGTTTTACCAAACATAACTTTTCTTTGAATCTTTATGTGAGATATTCCAATACTTCTTTATTTTTAGTCTATAATGTCTATGAGCTTTTTCTTTTTTAAAAGAAGTTCTTAAGAAAGAGAGAGCAGCCAAATTTTTAACCTCCTCCCGCGTAGATGTGCTTCTGTTTAGCTAACACCACGTAATCGTGTTAGACTTTAATATTAGTAACTTATTTCAGACCTGCGATTATTACCCGCGATAATTTTAAGAAAAAGAAGCGCTAGTCAGTCAAGAAAATAGTAAGCAATGAACAGAATCGTACATAGTTTGAGTGCAGCTTATTGCAAAAATATTACATCTTCACGCCCATATCCCTGAAGAGGTAGGCAGAGGCACAACCAGGGCACCCACGACTAGCCGAAGACACTAAGTCCCACAATGTGATAGGTGGCAAGCCTATCGCCAACCGGGGACATTTCCAATCCCGAACAACATTTTTTTTTATTAGAAGATTGGAAAACCCCAATTTTCTTTTTGTTGCCCGACCCGGGATTCGAACCCGGGACCTCATGCAGTCAAGTCCAACACTCGGACCGCTAGACCACAGAGGTGAAAATATTACATCTCTAATAATTATCTGATTATGTGATACTTTTTCGAAATAATTCTAAAATCGCCTATAACGGTATTGAAAGCGGTATGAGATTTCAATACCGGTATTGAATATTCAACAAAAAACTGGCCTAATACCGGTACTGAGCAATACCGGGATCCCGGTATTGGAAGCTCTTAATATTTTTTCAAATTTCCTTGTAATATAGTTCGCGTTAAGAAAATAGTGACGTCATCGATCTTGCTAAGTTCCAATCAAAGAGAAGAATTTAATTTTTTATTCAAAGGGGTTTTTTACGTAAATTTTATTATTTAAACTGATTACTAAATATTCCTGGATAAACTGCACATATCGAGTCTAACCCAAAAAAAATACAAATTTTAAGCTTGTCATAAGGATATTTCGGCCGCACTCAGAAATGTTAATTATCTTTTAATGAGTAATTCAGATGACATGTTGACAGTTGACATTTTCCGTACAAAAATGTAACTTTATGATAGATAAAATGTGAATTGACGTTCCTGAATCCGACTGTAAGTCAACTAAAATATATAAGTAGATACCGATATAAATTTCATAACTTTACACAGACCCAGAAATACAGAAATGTAGATATTCATAATGCCAACGTGTGTCACCGTCGGGAATCGAAGTCGATCTTATTGGTTGGTACATACGCTAGATGGCGTTAGTCCTATAGGATAAACAGTTAACCCTCGACCAACGAGTGTGACATTTTAATGAGGACATAATTTGTTTTCTTGATGAGTTAAACAATACTTAAAAATGAGTTTGCTTGATGGGCTACAAAATCTGGATCACAAAACAAAAAACACAAGTAATTTGATTGACATTCAATGAAATTCGAATTCTGAAGCCTTACAATTTCATTTTATCTGTCTAGACGTCACTCTACGGATTCCTCTTTGGAACCCTAAAAAGGATTCTATGATATCATTCACTTCACTTTCGGCTTTTAATGAGTTTTTATTACAAATGTTGAGTTTTATTGTTGTGATCAATTTATAGCCCGCATTGATTATTAAAAAGCTAAGAGGTTTAAGCATATTCATTTAAAGTTTTTAGGGACAACTACCCATGATGTGTAATGATAATAAAAATAGCTTAACCAATATGAATAAAGAGAATGTAAGCATTAATTTCGAAAGAATCAACTTTGATGTTTTTTAGTTCTTCTGTGTAGACATACGAGCGTGATTTACTTTGTAATATTAGTTATCTGTAGACCCTTTACATGAATAAACAAATGTTTATTATATCATATAAATGTATTTCACCGTTTAGGGACCCAAAACACGATAAGTTCTGTTGTCAGTGTTACCAGTCACCAAATTGACTGACGGATAAGATAGCGTGTAAGAACTTAAGTGATGTTTCATAAAGCCAGTATCATTCCGTTGGCTACCAACATTCAAACGTTATTCGGTGACTGTAGTGAAACATTAGAGGTCAATGAGTGAAACTGACAGCAAAACCAACAGTCCCCCGTGTTGGTCCGGGCTCCTTTGTAGTATAGACCATCTGCCTTCCTGTGCCAGGCAGCTCGTAAAAGGCGAGCATAGGCTTGCCGTCACTAACACCGTGGCATCTGACTAGGTGGTAGAGTTTCGCAGCGACTCACCCGGATTGGTACCACCGCCTTACCTATTCCTGCCGCCATAACGTCATGACGTGTTCCGGTTCGGAGGGTAAGGTAGCCGGTAAACATACTTTTGCTCGAGGCCTAACATTCCGGCCCCAGGTTGGCAACGCACCATTACTACCTTTGGTGTCTCTAGGCGGCGTGAATTTCTTACCATCAGGAAATCCGTCTGCTTGTTTGCCTTCCAATGTCATAAAAAAAAAGTGTAATGATGTTTTAGGTTTGCTAAAAATGTCATAATAGTTTAAATCCTTCAATATTGACATGCATACACATATCATAGCATTGTATTCTCTTTGCACATATTATGACACTGTGTTCTCTTACAAGTGTGTAGTTACCATTTTGCTGAAGTTGCGGGGGTAACCTGTTATGCTCTTTTTCTAGCATAGGCATATGACGATTCAATCGCGTATTAGTAGAATAGTTTGGTAATTTCAATTATTGTATTATTTAACTAATGTTGTCAGCTGAACTAGTTGTTAGATCTCCCACATACTACATTGCCTAAGGACAGGTTAAGGGCATTGCCACACAATAAGTGGCATCATGAGCCTCATGTTAAAAGAAATTGCTGATTAATCTACTCTCAAAATTAGAACGCGGTAATGATGAATATTTAAGTTGTGATAATCGGTGTAGGTAAGGCAGTACCAATCCAGGAGGATCATCACAAATTTTCGCAACCAAAGTGACCATAAATATGTCTTAAGTAACAGAACAGAATGAAGAAATGTTATTAATATGATTTTATAATTAGCTTTACCGATGGGATAAACCATTACAATTACTCGTTTTTCCACGGACGGATCAATATTTGGACGTAGGGAATACACATTAATCTTGTTTGTTTACTCCATTATGGATTAACGCATAAATTTATTTTTGTGACTGATGATGCGTTTCTGTTATTACATCACAAAGATTTAAATTGGTGGTAATTGTAGGTAGGTACGAAAGTGTTGGAACACGCCGTTACTAAAAATCATATTTCTGCCACAACAAAATTAGATAAAGCATTCCTGTGTAAGGAAATGTTCATCATGATTAAACTGTCAAATCTCTGCATTCTTGTGCGAAGGATATCAAACAAGTAATAGTGATAGTCTGCGGTACACCCTTACGACCAATGTTAATATTGTATCTCTAAAGATTGATTTCAAGCAATCTAGATAGCTGCGTATCAATCTTGGACAGCGAGTTTTGAATTATGATTGATTATTAATATTGGCCGTTAGTCACGAATCACGCTGATAGAATATACGAGTAGATAGTTTGTCATACCCTACTCCAGTTCCATTTTTGTGACCTTGTATGTTGGATAC
>NJDD01000694.1:67752-85279 GCA_002245505.1 Calephelis nemesis | reverse complement strand
TGGACGTGTACGCTAGCCAGTCGACCAACAAAATTAATAGTAAGTGATCTCCACCGCCCAATAATGAAAATATATATACTTATTTTCTAAAAGCTTCTCCTCAGTCAAAGAAAAGCAGTAATCTTGATCTTGTGGATATTTTATTTCTTAAGACAGAAGTTGCAGTTTTTTGTTTCTTTGAAAGTTAGCGAAAATTAATGCTAAAAATACTAAAATTATAAAATCTTAACAGTGATTTTCATTTTTATTACATAAAACTTGTTCCTGTCAGAAATGCCATATTCAGTTTATATCCAAGTCATAAGAAAGCGGCTCATTAATTGTGATATCCAGAGCGATGGTTGTCTCTTGTAATCTGGAAACTTGTCTGCTTATTTTCGATGCTGTAGCATAAAAAAATAAATCAAAACATTACCTTTTTTCTTTCTTCTCTTCGTAAGAGCTTCTGTAGAATCCATGTAAATTGTCATTCAATAATCCCGTGTATGTAATATTCAGTACGTACTGTTGTCCGGCTATAAGAGACTCTCCTGTGTAAACAATTTGAAACTGACGCGGTACATCTTCAGTCCTTCTTACAATTTCTATCTCTTTACCATCCTCTTGTTTAAATAATTTAATACTATGATAAAACAATTCTACACCATGAAATGTAACTTTGTTTGTCTTATTCTTAACAGTTATTATAATACTAACTTCTCCATCAAATGTGAAGTTACCTTCATATATATATGGAGTTAGTTTTAAGTAATAGCGATCAGGTTTTATGTTATTTGGTAATCTTACATCCGTCACTAGTTCTTCTTCAGTTGTAGTTTCATACAACAGTGTTGTTGTTTCTACTGGCAAGATTTTTTTATCTGGTAAAGGCAGGACTAATAATTTGGACTGATCGCATTGCGTGAGCCCAAATTTTGTGACATTGGCTAATTGGTCCGTTCGAGGACACGCTGCGAAGTTGTAAACTAGGAAGGAGGTAGCAACTAGTGCTAAGGCGAATATAATGAAGACGACCAGGGCGAGGCTCTTCGATAAATAGATCCCTTGTTTCGTTTTCGTGGAGAACTCAGTTTGTAAATTGCCGTCCATTATGGTAAGCGGTTCCCGGGCTTGAGTCATCACATACTCATACTTTCTGTAACAAAACAAGAGACAACCAGTTATAAGATAGTATAGAAAAATCAACTGACAGATTATCTGGTGAAAACGACTAGCTGTCTAAATATTTCTAACACATGAATGAACACAAACAGATGAATCTCCCGTTTGCAAGGATTCTACGCATTTCTTATATTCCTAGATACGAAAGATGAGCTGCGAACCTGAGCCTGGGATATAAAAAATCTTGCGTAAGTAAGTTTACCGGTTTTCACACACATAGCGGCGTGCATACAATATGGCGACAAGAAAAGGTAGGCGGTGGCACTTAGTAAATTTATAAAATCCAACTTATTTCACATAAGCGTACGCTGAATTTAATGTGAAAGCACATATCTAATGCTGTATCTGTTATTATATTGTAATTTAAAGTGTTACTTAACATTATTAAATTAGAGTTTGTTACTACGTAAGTATATACTTTAGTGGGCAATAACTGTATTATTATAGAAAAATAAAAACAATTCCGTTCTATGGCGATCTAAGTAAAGGATAAGCAAAACAGTTTTGGTCCGGGCTCCTTTGAAGAATAGACCATCTGCCTTCCTGCCAGGCAGCTCGTAAAAGGCGAGCGAAGGCTTACTGTCACTAACACCGTGACACCTGACTAGGTGGTAGAGTTTCGCAGCGACTCACCCGGATTGGTGCCACCGCCTTGCCTGTTTCTGCCGCCATAACGTCATGACGTGTTCCGGTTTGGAGGGTAAGGTAGCCGGTTAACTTACTTTTGCTTCAGGCCTAACATCCCGGCCTCAGGTTGGCAACACACCATTACCACCTTTTGGTGTCTCCAGGCGGCGGGAATTTCTTACCATCAGGAAATCCGTCTGCTTGTTGCCTTCCAATATCATAAAAAAAAAACAAATTTTTAACAAGTATTTTCTGTGTGGTACCAAATGAAAAGACTTTATTCAGGCATTTCGAACATTTTTTATTTTATTTTCTTTTGTACAAAATCTTTGGGTGATTTTCAAAAAAGTGATATACTGTACTGAAAACATAACGGCATACAATATAAAAAAATAACAGTCACAATTACAACAACAACTGCAATTTGTGATATTGACGATGATGGTGACGGTTATAATATTGGTGACGATGTCGGGATCATATCGTGACGATCGTGACATGAGCATAATAAATAGTCGAATTTCAAGCACACTATAGAGAATCTATTGGCTGATCGTGAAGTCTCAGTTCGGGGCGAACTACAATTTAAGCTCATGAAACAAATAAAATTTCATTTTTTTTAATCTCTTGTTAATTTTCTATTAAGTACAATTATAATTTATATAAAAGTAAACTATAATTTAAGTCTATGTTCTCGTATCATGCCAGTTTCTCGCCAAAACTTAGTCTTTATTATTCAAGCAAAGTTAGAATTTTGTTTACTTTACACTAATGTTTCATTTTTGTGAAAAGTGAATAAATAAAACTAAATGTTATACATTAGTGACACATTAAAATGTTTCAACCTTCTAAAACATTAAAAAATCCTATTAATATTATAAATGCGAAAGTTTGTATGTATGGATGTATGGATGTTTGTTACTCTTTCACGCAAAAACTACAAAGCCGATTACGATGAAATTTGGTATGTAGGTAGCTGAAAACCCAAAATAACATATAGGCTACTTTTTATTCCGGAGTTCCCGCGGGATTGGGACTTACGCGGGTGAAACCGCGGGGCGCAGCTAGTGTTAAATAAAGACAGACGAAGTACTCTAGCTATACAGTATAAAGAAGCAACGTTATCCTTTCATCACTTGCAAGGGCACGTTGTAGGGGCATCAACCCAACGTGTATTAGATACTTAATTTAAACTGAACACAGAGAAAAATACATTCACTAGACAGACTTGTTATTTTAAATTTTATTTCTGCCTTTTTAAAAAATAATTTTCTAACATTAATTCGTTGCAATCGCCTGCAGCTTATTGAAGTTTTTTACATCTCCCCTTGCAATATTTTTTACTAGCTGTTACCCGCGGCTTCGCCCGCGTAGTCTACCAATTTGATATTTAGCTCTCCAACACTGCTCGTTAAAATTTTAAGATAAAATGTAGCCTATTTTTTTATATTAAAGTTTGATCAATTTTTTTTTAATGTTAAAATCAATTTAGCAATTTTGCCGTCAAAACTGAACATACACTTTCTCTTTTCTAATTGCACCTCAGATAAATAGTAGGAGTAGGAATACGTAAATGTCTCCACAGTTTTATCTGCACTTCGGCAATTACTGTGAAATAAACTGTATGACAGGTTATGGAAACCTCTAACAGATTTTTTTTCGAAATTTCAGAAATATTCATATCGTCTCTGAGGTCTAACCGTCCGTCTTCGGAATGACTTCTTGAGATCTTGGGTTCGATCTCTGGTCAGGGCAACGAAAAAAAAAATTGTGAAGTTTCAATTTTCTACTAAAAGTAACGTTGCCACTTGCCCGGAATTGGATAAGTGGCCAGTTGGCTACAGGATTGTCATCTACTACATTGAACGTCTTAATGTCTTCGGCTAGTCGTGAGCGCTCTGGTTGTGCAGTTAGGCAGAACTAACCCTTCGGGGATATCTTCAGAAACTCACATTTAGAAGTTGTAGCAACAAAATTAAACTCTTCAGCTTTTTAATATTAGTATGAACAGATTCTGTGATAAATTTGACCTTGCACAGAAAAATGTGGAAGAACATCCTGGCATAATAAATAAATTTCAAATAAATAAATAAATTTCAAATAAATAATGATGTGTCTACCTACTCTAAACGACGTCATTTGAAAACGATTATTGCTTTAGCGCATATTGCTTAAAAATCTTCGAGATTCATCAGAATTGCACATTAAAAGAGACTTTAGCGGCTCAGCTGGTTCACCAAGCAAAAGTAATAATACCTTACTATTAACACAACCATGCGTTTCATCTTTCAATTTTAAGGGATCACAATGCTGATATTTTTAATCATTTTTCCAATTAAAATAAAAGGAGGATTTTTATACTGTAACGTGTGGTCATAATAGAATCCTAAATTAACAAAAACATTCCTATTAAACCTTCAAAATTAAAATGATTTTACTTTGAGCTTGACGCTGAGCGCTAGCTGATCTTCTTCCTTGCGTCTGTGTTAATATCTCCAAATCCCTCAAAGACACTTAACGGTCAGCCTGTTCCGCAAGTCTGTTGAGTCTGAGTATGGAGTGACCATTGTCGAATGCTGGCAAGTGATCATAATCGACAAAAACACTTTTCTTGCCAACATTTTTTTAGAGTTTCCCTCGATTTCCAAAGGATGTCATCATCAGATCCTGACCTGGTAACCATGGTACCACCTCTAAAATATACCCTTTTAAACAAAAAAAAACGATTTTCCATACGAACATTCATCACATCTTTTTACCCATTCTTCTTCATTTTTAGTGATAAAAATTAGCCTATGTTCTTTCGTTCACCATAAAGTGTCTAAATACAAAGTTTCACTGTTATAGCTTCAAAAGTTACGAATATACATATGAACAGTCATACCCTCTTTTTAGCCATTCTCCCCCATTTTTTGCGATAAAAAGTAGCCCATGTTCTTTCATTTATCATAAAGTGTCTAAATACAAAGTGTCACTGTTACAGCTTTAAAAATGACGAATTGCCATATGAACATTCATCTCCATTTTTTACCCATTCTCCTCCATTTTTTGCAATAAAAAGTAGCCTATGTTATGCATCAGGGTCTATTCTATCTCTGTACCAAATTTCATCTAAATCGGTTTACTGATTTAGGCGTGAAAGCGTAACAGACAGACAGTTACATTCTCATTTATAATGTTAGTAGGAATTTTTAACCAATTTGCTACTATGTGTATCATAATTTCTTTGTGTGTTTTTCGTAAATGATAAACTGATGTACTTGGTTCATTGTTATGGCCTTATGGTAAAAATTACTGTTAAATATTTTTCCTAGTCAAATTGTGCCACTCCCGTTAACCGTCATAGAGGTTGTTTTTCAAAAAACGCTTAGAAACGTATCTCATAATTTGTATTGCAGAGCATTATTTCAGTGTCACGCAAAATATTTCAATAGAATTAAATTTTCCATACAAACTTAGCCACCCCCTTTAACCCCCAATGGGGGTGAATCTCGAAAAACCCTGAAATAAAAAGCATTAATTCAAAGTTTCATGAAAAATGCGCAATAAAAATATTTTTCTCATACAACCTTTGCCACCCCTTTTAACCCTTTTAGAGGTAGAATTTCCAAAAAATAATATGCTTATGTCCTTTCTCGTGAATGCAAACTATCTACATACCAAATTTCAGCAAAATCGGTTGGGTGGTTTAGGCGTGAAAAGGTGACAGACAGACAGAAAGACAGAGTTACTTTCGCATTTATAATATTAGTGTGGATAGTGTGGATGTCATAGGTTAGGGAGCTAGCACACGGGCCAGCTGATGGTTAAAGATAATCGTGACCTCGGCACCATATATGTAATAGGTGCGTTGCTGTCCTGTGATCGAGATATTAGGCCTATTGTGCAAGTATACCGAATCCAAACCGGAACATGACAGAGTCATTATGGCGGTAGGAATAGGTTGAGTTGGTGGATCCCTACTCGGACAAGTTGTTGCATAGCACTTTTTATATTGGAATATTGGGATAAAAATTGGCTTAACAAATCTAATCCATATTTGGAAATAATATAATAGAAAATGTATATTTTAAATTTTCTATTAAATAATAACGTTGCCCGGGATTGAATATGTGCCCGGTTGGCGATAGCCTTGCCACCTTAGTGTGCGACTTTGTGCGACTTAGTGTCTTCGACTAGTCGTGAGAGCCTTGGTTGTGGCTCTGCGTACCTCTTCGGGGATATGGGCGTGAAGATACTATTTGGTAAAACCTGAACAAATATAAATCTCCATTTCTACAACAACCACATATCTAAAGTTTACATTTTCATTGTTATAGGGATTACTCATCGCCTCTGTGGTCTAGCGGTCCGGGTGTTGGACTTGACTGCATGAGGTCCCGTGTTCGAATCCCGGGTCGGCCAACAAAAAGATAATTGGATTTTTCCAATTTTCTAATTACAACATGTTAGTCGGGATTGGAAATGTGCCCGGTTGGCGATAGGCTTGCCACCTATCACATTGTGGGACTTAGTGTCTTCGGCTAGTCGTGGGTGCCTTGGTTGAACCTCTGCCTACCTCTTCGGGGATATGGGCGTGAAGATACTCATGATATTTTTACAGTCACCTTCTGTGTAACGCTCGCTGACCGCATTCGTAACAGTGAGATCCGAGAAAGAGTAGGATTGAAAGAAAGTGTTGGTGTTAAAATGCGAAAGGGCATGCTCCGCTGGTTCGGTCATGTGGAAAGAATGACAGATGAAAGATTGACAAAGCAGATATACAATGCGAATGAGGATGGATGTAGGTACCCGGGGAGACCAAGGCTGACATTTCACGATCAGATCAATAGGATATTATCCGAGGGTGGTGTCAAGAGTCTCCGAAACCGGCGTGTTTGTATGAAAAGGGTAATTAATGTGAAGGAAGCAAGATAGGTTTGTCAGGATCGTGAGGTCTGGCACTCGATACTCTCTGCCTACCCCGTAAGGGACTTGGCGTGAAGATATGTATGTATGTATGCATGTACCTTCTGTTAGGCTTGAAATAGGCATGGGTAAGGTGAAAATGCAAATTAATTTCCTCAAATAGGCACCAAAGATGATAATGGTGTTAGACCTCAGGCTATACTCATTTTCATTAAATCTATCGCTTTCATTGTCTTTAATACGTTTGAATTGTAAGTAAATGTGTTTTTTTTATATGATTTTCTTGTATGCATGTGTATGTCACTGAACTCCTCCTAAATGACTTCACCCTAGACTAGCCGAAGACGTTAAGTCTCATCGCCAAGCGGTCAAGATCCAATCCCGGCCATTTCCTTTAAGTTGCCCGACCCGGGATTGAACCCGGAAACTCACGGAGTCAGTCCAACATCAGAACGCTACACCACTATCTATTACAAGCGAAAATTCTAGAAAGATTAAATAGCCGACATTATACAATATCAACAAAGGTCATTTTGGACAATTCCGTTTCTTTTTAACATTCAGAGAACACAACAGGACGTAAAACTGAATAATTTATGGAAAGGCTGCCTCCGAACCCTGACCTTGGTGCTGGAGAGGTTTGGAACTGTGCCAATAATTTTATCGCACTTATTTTATTAGCTTTTGAGATCTTTAAATTAGATAGACTGGCAAGTTATTACCCTCGAAAGAAGAGTTTAAACTTTCGGCAAATAACGGCTTATTTACAAATCTATAGTGTTAAAAATTTATTTTATGTTAGTTATGTAATGTCTTAAATTAAGTACATTACATCGACCTCTGTGGTTTAGTGGTTCAGTTGTAGGACTTGACTGCAAGAAGTCCCGGGTTCGAATCCCGGGTCGGGCAACAAAAAAACATTGGGTTTTTTTCAATTTTCTAATCAAAAAAAATTTTGCTCGGGATTGGATATGTGCCAGGTTGGCGATAGGCTTGCCACCTATCACATTGTGGGACTTAGTATCTTCGGCTAGTCGTGGGTGCCCTGGTTGTGCCTCTGCCTACCTCTTCAGGGATATGGGAGTGAAGATACATTTTTTTAATAAATAAAACATTAAACACACTACCATGCATTTGACACACACAAAAAAATACATTGAGGATAACGATAAAAGAAGGTGCACTAAAAAGTTTGGAAACATAGTAGTTGGTCTTGAGAGATGAAGATGGCGTTCTTATCAATAAGATATTAAGATTTATTATGGTCGAACTTCGACCAATGATGAGTGTCTTTACACCAGACATTATTGATGTATCACAATGTTATGGTCGAAAGCCAATGCTCATAAGTCATACATTATTCTAATAATTATATATTACTAAAAAATCCCAGTTCCTATATTCAAGAAACGAGTCGTATTACTTACGTTTAAACATAGTTTTTTACGAATAGTAAAAAATCTTACTACGGTCGTTCGTTATTAATTGTCAATTCCAAACATTGTGTGGAACTATGAGCACCGCTTCGTTAGTTTTAGGCAACCTAACAATGGTTGTACCACTTTCTACTCATGTGGATGTACTAACGGATTTATCTTTGGTTATAGGAACCGGGCTTAAATCGCACATTGTTTTTTCTTCGTTGGGATGTGACGTCACCGTCGTCTGCTCGTAGAGACCAAGTGACTTAGTTTATTGGTTCATTCCCCTAGCGCAGTCCTAACTAGGTGACAGTGTGCGGTGCAGCGAGTTTGTTATTGGCGCCTCCTCTGTTGCTAGTGATAGTGCTTGTCGTTATCGTGCTCCACGTTGGAGAGTAGGGTAGACGGTAGGCTTGCACAAGAGGCTTGAGTCGTCATTTATAAAAATTATATCTCGTACAAGGCGACGACTGAGTCTTACCATCAAGAGTTGCTTCTCTCCTACAATATAAAATTGACAATATAGTATGTAAACAGCAGTAAAGAATATAACGACATCTTCAACTTTGCGTAATTTAGTCTATGTTTATTATTAATGTGGTTTAAGTAAAGGCAAGGCCAAATGACTGTTTACGTGAAAATAGTAAAAACAACTTATCACAAAGGAAAACTAATACCTAACGACACGTTGCTGTATACAAATGCAGTTTGCGAGAGCGCGTTTATACAACTATTGTTATCCCACCATTAATTACTGCTGACAGGTAATTATCGCCGGCACACGAACCTCCCGCACTCACACAATGGCGGAATACATTGTCGCTAAACCATAGATAATAACTAATACGAATAAATCTACTAGACGTTACCCGAAACTACGGCCGTGTATCATATAGTTTATCCCACGGGAACCCGCTTAGATATTGGGATAAAAAGTACAGTATGTCACTCTTCAGTGAACTAACACTTTTTCCATTTATATAATAAAATTAATATATAAAAAAAATTACAACAAGCTTTGCAAAAACCTTACATTGGTTTGTCTATAAACATATCATAACTTCAAATATATAAAAACATTTCTCCGCGTTGGCCCAGGCTCCTTTGTAGAATAGACCATCTACCTTCCTTGCCAGGCAGCTAGTAAAAGGCAAGCATAGGCTTATTATCACTAACACCATGACATCTGACTAGGTGGTAGAGTCTCGCAGCGACTCGCCTGGATTGGTACCACCGCCTTACTTATTCCCGCCGCCTTAATATCAGCTCTTGCCCTTGACGTGTTCCGGTTCGGAGGGTAAGATAGCTTACTTACTTTTGCTCGTGGCCTAACATCCTGGCCTAAGGTTGGCAACGCACCATTTCCACCTTTGGTGTCTTTAGGCGGCGTGACATTATATATTTTTTTAACTTTTAACTACTTTATAGTTCAAAAGTGTTATCGATTCCGAATTGTTTCTCAAAATTTGTCTTGTACTATTAAGTCACCATATACATGACTTGAATATCTTGAGCTTTTCATGTTACTGGTAATTATGTTTAAATTTAAAAAAAAGCGATGAAAACCAAAATAATGGTATTTGAAAGAGACGTAGCCAGAACGGATGTAAGAGTTTTGGTTGATGATGTAGTGTTGGAGCAAGTGAATGAAATTGTATATCTTGGTTGTGCTTTTAACAGGTGTGGAAGGTACACCGCGGATGTAGAGAAGAGAGTGAGTGCAGGGAATAGTGTGAATGGAGCGTTGGGTAAGCTATTCCAAAGCGAGGTTTTGAGTCAAAAAGCTAGGCTCGCTTTGCATAATTCTGTGCTTATCCCAACGTTATTGTATGGAAGCGAGAGTTGGGTATGTCAGAAAGATCATGAAAGTAGGATAAATGCGGTCGAAATGAGAGCACTACGGAAAATCTGTGGTGTAACGCTCGCTGACCGCATTCGTAACAGTGAGATCGAAAGTGGGATTGAAAGAAATTGTTAAAATGCGAAAGGGCATGCTCCGCTGGTTCAGGCATGTGGAAAGAATGACAGATGAAAGATTGACAAAGTAGATATACAATGCGAATGTGGATGGATGTAGGTACCCGGGGAGACCAAGGCTGACATTTCACGATCAGATCAATCGGATATTATCCGAGGGTGGTGTCAAGTCTCCGAAACCGACGTGTTTGTATGAAAAGGGTATTGAATGTGAAGGAAGCAAAACAGGTTTGTCAGGATCGTGAGGTCTGGCACTCGATACTCTCTGCCTACTCCGTAAGGGACTTGGCGTGAAGATACGTATGTGTGTATGTATGTATGTCTAAATTTAATTTTTAATAAGATTTGAAGACAAAGAAGCAGATGGAGAATAGTTTCACGTTTCTACACGTTCGTTAGAGTTTACCTTACTTTCCAGACTGGAACAGTGGCGAGCACTGATTCAATGGCGGTAAGATCAGATGATCGGGTCGCGCCAATCTGGTTCAGTTACAATAAACTTTGTTCATTCATTAAAAACGTCATCGCGTGAGCATATATTGTCTAATAACAAAGAGATGAAAAAAGAGTTTACTGCCGACATACAGTTGTATTATATAACCCGTGACATAAATCAGTTCCCCGTCATCTATCCCATAATATTTGTACTGTGATATTCTGTGAAATGGGGCATTGCCATGATTATTTTTCCAAACACAAAATTTATATGCCAGTTGTGGCACGCTGATGTCTGAGAAATTTTCTACTGAAACTATTCTTTAATTGCTATTGTTCATCATTAGAAACGTGAAATATAAACGAAATGTTTTTATTGATCAGATGAATTTTTTTATGATATTGGAAGGCAAACACGCGGACTGATTTCCTGATGGTAAGAAAATCATGCCACCTAGAGACACCAAAGGTGATAATGGTGCGTTGCCAACCTGTGGCCGGGATGTTAGGCCTCTAGCAAAAGTAAGTTTACGGACTATCTTACCCTCCAAACTGGAACACGTCATGACGTTATGGCGTCAGGAATAGGTAAGACAGTGGTACTAATCCGAGTGAGTCGCTGCGAAACTCTACCATCTAGTAAAGATAAACTAAACTCAGCAACACCCATAAGTGAAGTTAATCAAAGCTGAAAAAGATTAACCCACAACCTTTTCAGAAGTCCCATTATTTTCCCATAAACAAAAAACGCGTTACACAGTTTGTTACGCGCGTAGTATAAATATTTACTTTCACTGCGATCTTTTCTCACACAGACCAGTAGCAAACTAATTTAGTAAAACCCACGAGGGACGTGGACCGACCAATGTATACAACATACCATCTCTGATTGAAATCTGAGAAAGCAATTACTGGTTTCCAAGAGCGGTTAAGTCATAATCTGAAGGCTGAAGGCCGTAAATATTTTTAAGTAACTAGAAAGTATAAGCTTGTTAATTTATACTTCATGTTTTTTTTTTTATTTTTCTCACACAATTACCTCACGAATTATAACTATATTTTTTAATGATTATAAGTCAGGTCATATTTTAGAAGTAATCCCAGTTCCAAAAGAGGGAAGTAGTTTTTGAATTTTTCATAGCAATGCGTGTTTTTATATAGGTAGTTAGGAGAGATCTTATCACTTCCATGGTATGGCGGTCAGGGGATGGACTTGACTTCAAAGAGTTTTACGGTTTGATTGTTTGACCCGGGCTTTTTGTTTGTCTGACCCGGGTTAGACCCCAGTAAAATAAATATAATTAGTGTTTCCCGGGATTGGGTATATGCGCGGCTGGCAATGGGCACACCACCTATCATGTTATGGAATTTGTCTTCGACTAGTCGTGGGTGCCCTGGCTATGCCTCTGGCTGCCTGTTCGGGGATATGGGCGTCAACTACACATATGTACATGCCACTACACCACTTTGATTTTACACATTTTGAAACATTTATAAGCAACTTTAGGTTAATATTTCGGTACTTTTTCGCGGCACATTCCGACACGGTCTCATTTTGACTGCTAATTGGTTTCACAAGACTCTCTGAAAGAGGGGCTGGTACATTAGAGAGAGTCACCAATTCCTGGAAAACTAGTAACATTCGTCATATTTATTAGGAGTGTTAATATTTCACGTAAAATATTGCCAAGACATCAGTCAATAGCCAACCATCTTATAAAGTTATTAGATGTCACATAAAACGTGTAACTCAATAAACCGTTACCTCTTATATTTTACGACGTCAAAATACACTGCTTGGCTGTTTCGATACTGTTATATAAATGTTGGATAAAAAATAAATTCAGAATCCTTTAATTTTCTGCTACGAGTATACAAGTTTTAGACTTGTTTGTTAGTTATGTACTCATATTTATCCTATACCAAATTTCAACATTTTAGGAGTTCAGGAAGTACCCTATGAATTTTGATGACATTAGCGGTTTTTTAAACATCAATAGCATTTCAAGTATGTGTCTTGACATTTTATATTTTTAATAAATCTCCTACAGACGTCATACCCGGAAACATTAATTTATCTAGTATAATTCAATAAAAGTACGAAACTCAAAGAAACGCTACTAGAAAAGTCCAGTCCTAAATTTGTAGCAAACACTTTAACTGCGCTAGGTATACATTTTATTTTGCTAAGCTAGACAATTTACATTAATATTATTTTTTTATTGTTATCAATTAACCAAACAGTTGTTCACTGCTTAAACAAACTTTTGCTTACAAAATCACATGAAATCTTTTAAATGACTATTCCGCTCGCTCCTATAAATTGCAACTATTGATCTAATAACCGCTGCCAACAGTATAATTGGGTCAACTTTTTTCCATCTAAGTTGTGATTTAATGGGTCCTTAACTTAAACTTCTAAATGTTTAATCAAAATATGGTGGAAAATTCGCCGAAGAGTTTTTATTGTAAGAAGTTACATTGAACTAGCAACTAAGGATTAAAGATTGATTGAGCTCTCCAAAAATAATGTAGGTACATACTTTTTACGATACTTACTTTTTTTAGGAGAGAGCTATGCTCGGTATTTCTCTCCAAGATATGATCCGTAATTCGGTGAACCCCAAGAGAACGAGAGTAACCGACATAGTCCAGACAATTTGCAAGCTAAAGTGGCAATGGGCAGACCACATTGCTTGCAGAACCGACATCCAATGAGGAAGAAAGGTTCTCGAGTGGTGACGACGTAGAGTTGGAGGAACTCCCACCGGGTGGACTAATGATCTGGTCGAAGTCAAAGTCGAGGGGAGTCGCTGAATACAAGTAGCTGGTAACCGTGACTTGTGGCGCTCTTTGGGGGAGGCCTATGTCCAGCAGTCGACGTCCTCCGACTGATGATGATGATGAAAGAGAACAAAACAAAATATACACATACGCATTTTTTTAGTGAGAGTAACGAGTTCCAGTTGTCTCGATCCCTGCAAAACTCTTTTGCTTCCTCCATATTCAATATGTTTTTCTAACAAACACACCGGTTTCGGAGAAGAGTTCGGAGGGTGGCCGGTAAACTCTTTTCAGGTTGGCAAAGCCCTATTAGCACCTTTGGTAGAGACACCATTGCGGCGTGAACTGCTTACCATCAGGTTCATGCTTGTTTATCTTCCGATATAATAGAAGAAAGATTTGAAGACGTTGTAAGTGTCCTTTGATAGAGTTCACATCTTACGAATATGTACTACAGCCATAACTGTGAGTATTGTATAGTACTGATTTTGTTTTAAAAGTCTATAGATTCTCCTTCACGACTTTGAACAAATATGTGAATGAATAATTTACTGAACAAAACAGAAACACTTATTGGCAGTAATTTACTGTCACACTAACTCTTTTATGCTGCAAATAGACACACAATAACGTATCCATCATATTATAGACTTTTGCGCATTTTATTTAAAAATTCTGGTCTAATTCAATCGATAATAACGAAAAATAGCTTAGATTTTAAGATATATAACTCTAAATACTAAAACTGGACCATAACAGAATTTTCTTTGACCCCGAAACGAGCAATCAAAAATAAAAAACACATATTAATTCTTTGGAAGTCTCAATAAGTTACCCATTTTTCACGACGGAAAAAGAGTAATGTTATAAGTTTTATGTGTCTGTATGTGTGTGAGTGTATCTGTTTATCTGGCTGTGGCATTATAAGGTTTGAACAGACTTACCGATTTCGATGCGGAAATAAAATGACGTTATCGACTTGGTTCTTAGCTACGTTAAATTGTGTCGGGTGTTATCGGATTTTTTTTTTGTTTGTAGGATAATTTCCAGAAAATTTGGTCCGTATATTGTATCTTAATTTTAATATATCATATCATTTTTTTATTTTAAAAACAATATACATTTATCAACTAAATTTTCAGCTGTTCTAATTTTTCTATGTTATCTATAGGTATAGGTAAAATGACATTCAACCTTGAAAACAGTTTAAATAAAAAATAGTTAAATATGATTAGAAAATTAAAAGGACTATTATTATTCAAAACAAAATTTTCGAAACGAGATTTATTTTGTTAATAAAATTTAAATGTCTACCGTATGTATGTCGCCGGTATCGACGACTCGACATTATTTTAACGACAGTTAAGGAATATGTTAGTATGAAATCTACATGTGTTTGGATTTTTTTTAAAGAAAAAAAGTAAATGGGCATGTGTTGCATCTGACGGTAAGTTAATCAGCGATTATTTTTTAGGTAATAAATAATCAGGTACCTTGTCCATAATTAAAAAATAAGCAATAATTTTGTTTTCTTTGACCGCCTCGCTGGTCGAGTGGCTAGCGTATACGCCTAACTACATCGACTTACCGCGAGGCTCGGATTCTATTCCCGACGGGGGCAGACATTTGTGTGATGAACATTTAGATGTCTGCATTTCCGGGTCTGGGTGTTTATTAAATTTATTCTGGTTTCTATTTAAGTATTTCTATGTATTAGTATGACCGTTGACTAATACCCATAACACAAGCTTATAATTTGCTTACTTTGGGTTAGATTCAATCTATGTAAGTTGTCCAGTAATGTTTATTTATTATTTATTTATAGATATTAAATTAGAATGAAATGCTATTGGATAGTCTTGCTTAAACTCAAAAACGCCTGGATAGATTTCCAAGACATTAATGAAAGCTTTAAAATTACGAGTATTTCACCTTTAAAAGCTACTATTTGTCCAGGCATTTTCGAGTTTTAGCATGACTATCGATTGTCATTTTGTGGAAAAACTGTCATTAATTTAGGAAAACCAAAACTTTTATTTTTCCCAAACTGTTATTATTTGCCAATGTCGGTCGAAATAATTTCGCCGGACTAGTTAGTTTAAAATTGTGTCCATTAACGTCAAGCTTTCCGTATATAAGAAACTGAGGACATATCTATCTTAATCCAGGTCAATCAGGTGGCTGTTACAAAAAGTACTTTAACACGTTTCTGCGTGGCTAATGCTGACCTGACCTTGCCTTTTAATCGCCCTGTTGTTAACGAAGTGAAAACAATATAATCCTTCTATTTCACGTTATGTGTAAGTTATTTAAGTTATATATAAGTTTTCGTAACCATAGCAACAACAAAACAGAAAACTGACTTCCGCAACAAAGAAAGAAAGAAAATTATTTATTTGCAGTATATGTGTGTAAATGAGATGTTACAAAAATATTTAAGTATATTAACGTATTCTACCAGATTTTTTTTTGCAAACATTTTAATATTTATAAAAAAATATTATTTAATTACACATGAATTAACAATTAAGCCACTTATGTATATTTATAACTAGTTTAATTATTTATTACCAAACATTTTAAAACTATAATTAAATTTAACCCTGTCTACCGTAAACTACCACCGTTTCCAAACCAAGCCAGACAGGAGAAGAAACGGCGAAACAAACTCCTCGGCAACCATCACTTTCATTGTATTTGGTTAATAATTACTAGAATTATTTTACTAAAAATTCTTTTCTACAAGAAAATCCTTGACACTACAATATGATTTTTCTAACACCAAGTCAAATACCTTCCTCCGAAATCTTTTTAATGGAAGTGATTTGAGATTATCAGTAATTTGGTAGTACATACGAAGGGACATGCAGTAAACATTGTTTTTATAAATATTAAGTCTTAGGTTCGGATCATGCAATTTCTCACTATTTCTGAAACATGAAATTCCCAAAATTTCAGCATTTGTTTTGGTTGATATCTTACTATTTCAGTTTGATTTTGTAGTACGTAAAATACAAAATCCTGTTCAACATAGGTAAGCTGTTTTTTGCACAACTTTTTTACTACTAAATTTACCTAATATACATTTTGTGCAAACTTAATATGTTGTTTGATGTACGATAAAGTTCAAACTAATGTATTTCTGGAATATTTCTAACCACAGCTGTTTTAAGATTGCATAAAATGTATCGCACAGCTGATACACACTTAAGTTTGAAGTAGGCGAAAGGAAATGATGTCGTATAAGCCCTTATGCTTCAGACGCTTCCTCCGCGACGTCCTCATAACTTCCTTGTATTAATTTCGTGACAAAATGAGCTATTGTTTATACTTTATTGAGATGGGATGGGCTCGGCGGGCGTCAGGGTGGTGGGTTCGTATGTTTACTTCACTTAACTGTAAGGGTTATGTTTTTTATGCGTATCTTTGCGTGTGTTACATATACACATTTCTTACTTTTTATTGTACAAGTGTTTTTTTTACTCTATTGTTGTTAGCATTTTTCCCCGTGTTGGTCCGGACTCCTTCTCAGAATAGACCATCTGCATTCCTACCAGGCAGCTCGTAAGAGGCGAGCATAGGCTTAACGTCACTAACACCGTGACATAATATTAGGCGGTAGAGTTTTACAGCGACTCGCCCTGATTAGTACTACCGCCTTACCTATTCCTGCCGCTATAACGTCCTACGCTTGACGTTGACGTGTTTCGGTTCGGAAGGCAAGATAGCCGGTAAACTTACTTTTGCTCGAGGCCTAACATTCCGGGCCCAGGTGGGCAAAGCACCATTACCACCTTTGGTGTCTCTAGGTGGCGTGAATTTCTTACCATCAGAAAATCCGTCTGCTTGTTTGCTTTCCATTGCCAAAAAAAGCATAACAAATATAAGTGTCAAAGTTTAATCTTAAAATAGTTTTATAAAAAAAAGGGTTTTTAAATAACGTTTTAGTGTGCGGAGATGCGGAGATATCATTTACCTTATTACACTTGTTACTCTCGCTTGTTTTGCAAACACGCACACATGCATCCCGACTATGAGGTACCAGTAACATTTGAGGTGTCTATAGATGATGGTTGTCTTTTTCTATTAGAATGGCCGTAACAAACATAAAATATCTATATATACATGTTTTGTACACTACATACAAATCGTTTCTTTGCAGATCAAGTCGAGATCCAATCTGCTCCTCAGCACAATTGGTTGGCAGTCCGCAG
>NJDD01000694.1:39022-57017 GCA_002245505.1 Calephelis nemesis | reverse complement strand
AATTGGAATGTTAGTACCTAAGGGATTGTTGGTGCCCCTCTTTGTTTATACGCACTTAGGTGTAAATAAGAATACTGCGTTATATTATATATCATATATAATAAATTACTTAATTAATAAATAAATATCCCTGGACAAGTTACACAAATTGAATCAAACCCCAAAGTAAGCAAGTTATATGCTTGTATTATGGGTGTAATGATACCAGAATAAATTAAATAAACACCCGAACCCAGAATATGCGGCCATATGAATGTTCGTCACACAAATGCCTGACACCTTCGGGAATCGAACCCGAGCCTCGCGGTTGATAGGCGTAGTTAGGCGTGTACGCTATCCATACGACCAACGAGGCGGTTATAATATTAACATAGAATAATAAAGGATAAATAATAAGAGTTTGTTGCAAAAAACATTGCATTAAATTTTCCAGTTTCACTCGCACTAGCTCATTAGTTCAAATTTTTATCCATCCTCGAATGGTTTTAACATTTTTGGTATTTTTATGGATTGGAAGTCTAACAAAAAAAGTAATTAAGAATCTTCACTTCCATATCCCCGTAGAGGTAAATAGGGTTACAACCTAGGCACTCACGGTTAACCAAAGTCTTAATCCTACAATTGTATAAGTGGAAAATATAAAAACAGCCAGGCATCTCTCCAATCCCAAGCAACGATGTTTTCGTTAGAAAATTTAAAAAACACTTTTTGAGTTACTTGGTCCGAGAATCAAACCGAAATCTCAAGAAGTCCACCGAAATACTTACAGACTGATTGAGACAAACAAGGTGAGAAAAAAGATTCTTATCATATTCCCAAGGAAATACGCAGAAGGACAGACCAGACCAGAGCACTCACGGAGCCAAAGCTCGTCGCCGAAGCTATTTTCTACTTAATTCACAATATGATAGGTTACAAACAAGCCGGCAGATGTTGAGCCTTAAGCCTTTTACAGACCTTACATCTAAACCAGTAGCCAGCAGTAAATTTACGATGGCAGAAATTAGCTACAAAGTGATAGCTAACCGCGAGAATTGATTTAAAACAGTACCATTTAACCTTGGTCACGGTGTTAGTGGGAAACAATTCGATGCTTGCTTATTACACGCTACTATCATTATTGTTTTAAATAAAACCCAGAACTTGTAATAACATTATTAATAATATTACTATTGATGGGTCGGCTCATGACTATATTGATATGACGCTTGGAACTTGGGAAAGTCCGTCGTTAGTTTTTTCTCGTAACACTTACCACTGTTATGACATATGAAATAATTACGGAGATTAAGATAATATTTGCCTCTTTTTTTAGTTGAACCAGTATTTTCTGGCTGAAACAACATCTAGATTGAATGATTGACAACATTTTTAATCTATGTCATACCTATAAGCAAACGTTGTGTCTTTTGGCCTTATCATCACGAGAGCCATGAGCTCTTTCATTATTACAAAAAATATTTACAAAAAGTTAGTTAAAAGTGACTCTCGTATTAAATTAAAGAACACACCATTTATTAAATTGCTTCCACCACAAAGCCAAGGCTCGCCAATATATTTTATTGGCGAGCAAGTTAATCAATAAAAATGTACAGAGAAATAACGTCCTTTAACTGAAGCAGGCGGAGCTCGCCGAGAGCCCATACACGTTGTACTAGAGACACATTAATCCATACACCAACAAACAACGTTAATTTGAACTTTATTACTTAACTACATCACCACAGAGATCTACTAGAGTCAATTCTGTGATATGACAGTATTAGGAAAATAAATCAAAACGATTAAAATTTGGATAGAAAACATCTTTAGAATTTATTTAAATCTGTCAGTTAAATTGTTATAACAAACAAAATACGTGAGCGGTACAACCGCAAGCAGCCAATCTTTATATATATATATAATTCTTATGTTCTTGCGTTTGTCACTGAACTCCTTCTAGACGACTGGACCGATGTTGATGAAACTTTTTGTGTGTGTTTAAGGGAATTCTAGAATATTTTAGATTCACAATTTGGTCTCCTGGAAAATGTTTTTTAATTATTTTTTTTTAATAATAAGTGGTTGTTGATTTTGGAATGTTTCACATCGGATCCGACAGACTGCGCTACTGTCGAAGTATTAATGTCAAGCGATACGAAGTTTGCTGGGTCAGCTAGTCTTTATATATATTATTCTTATGTTCTTGCGTTTGTCACTGAACTCCTTCTAGACGACTGGACTGATGTTGATGAAACTTTTTTGGTGTTTAAGGGAATTCTAGAATGTTTTAGATTCACAATTTGGTCTCCTGGAAAATGTTTTTTAATTATTTTTTTATAATAAGTGGTTGTTGATTTTGGAATGTTTCACATTGGATCCGACAGACTGCGCTTCTGTCGAAGTATTAATGTCAAGCGATACGAAGTTTGCTGGGTCAGCTAGTACTGTATAATATACATACTAATCGATATTATTTTAAAAATCGTAGACTGTACACGCTATAGGTTCTTGACGAAGATCAGCCAACTATTAGTAAATATTTTACCGGTGAACTTACGGCCTCTAAATCGGAACATGGCAATGGTGAGCATTGGCACGCAGTTCCCCTATAGTTTCTCTGCTTTACTTAAATAACCTACCTTAATTATTAGATTATTTTACAAACTGATTACTGATCACATCCTAACGGCAAAACGCAAAATCCGCATAGTACGCAATAAAACAGCTATCGATTGAAAAACAGATAGATCTAACAAACATAGATCAAACATTAAATTGGTCTATTTGTAACGGAGACAATATTTGTCGTGGTAGAATAAAGTGCGGCGTCTCATTGTGAATCCATACACGTCCTGCTACGAACATATTCGAGACATCAGTATGCGAAATTAATCGACTCAAAGCTTAACCGTTAAGAGGCACCGGGTTAATATTGTACAGAAGGTCACACGTAGAGTTACCTATTTTTATTGAAAATCTCTGAGCCCCTACCATTAGTTTACGGCTTGTCGAGTTTACTATACTCGCTACCGTCTCTGTAAATTACTTGTATAAAAACTTTGAAGGGCGCCTCTAGTGGTAACTAAGAGAAACACATTTTTAGACCAAAAGTGTCATAGATTTCGACACGTAACTTACCGGACGTAATCTATACCAACTCATGGTAAAGGCTCTGGCGTTAGAGATTAGAAACTGCTAATAGGTAACTTTTTAAGTAGACTTACTTACTATCATCACTTATATGACACTTGTCAAATATATCACGAGAAATATCAATTAATGTCTCAATTTCAATTGTGTATAAGCACACACATTGAGCCAATATCGGATATGATAGTTGGCCCAATACGTAAGAGTGTACTTTAAGAGTATATCCCAATGAAAATTGGCAAAAACATGATAACAGTTTTTACTTTAGTGCAGACCCAATTACTATTAACTTTGATAAGTCTAAAAAAGCTTAGATTTCACATTGAATAACATTATTAATTATCTCCATGCGGTTTTCTTACAAAAAATAAAAAATATGTTCCCGTACTACGAAAATAATCTGACTTAAGTAACAAAATTGATAAAAATCTCAAAGAGTACTCTAGTTCTACTTATCTATTTGTTTTGTCTATCATATTAAACTAATTTTAATAACGGAAGCCCGAACTGTTGTATCCTATTTCAAGGTTTATTAAATAATGTTACTTACAAATCTTAACGCCAAATGCCTAACGAGGTAAACAGAGAATATACAGTGCCCAATGTCATGACCCTTGCAGACCTGCCTAGCTTACTTTACAACCGTAACACTTTTCATACAAACACGCCGATTTCGGAATATCTTGACACCAACCTCGGATACAACCGGATGAAATTCTTTGAGGAATGTCAACCTAGCTGTCAAAGTACTGCATCCGTTCACATTCGCATTTTATAACTCTTTTATGACAGTTCATCAGTCATTCTTTATATCTGACAGAACCACCACCCTTTTTAATTTTTACTTTTCATTTTCTTTCAATGCCACTCTTTTTTGGATCTCACTGCTACCAAAGCGGACATCGAGCGTAACAGCACGATTTTCCGTAGCACTCTCATTTCAACCTCATTTCTCCTACTTTCATGCTTTATCTATCACACTCAACTACAACAACAAAACATCAAACACACATAAATTAACTTTGAGATAAGCTCAGAACTATGTGAAGCGGATCTAGCACCGTGATTCAAAATTTTTTAAAATAGCTTACCCAGCGCTCCATCCACACTATTCCCTGCACACACTCTTTTTTCTACATACGCGGTGTACCTTGCAACCCTTTTTTATTTGTGAATAGTCGGTCACAAGCACACAGCTTTCCGGATGGTGAGAGATAATCATGGCCTATATACAACATAGATAGATGCTATAAATGCTTCATGGTCCTAAAGCAGAGATGTCAGGCCTATTGTACAACTTTACCGGCTACCCTTCCTCTTCCAATCGGAACAGGACAGAGTCATAATGGCGACAGGAATAGTTAAGTCGCCTGTCTTGGTGGTAATTACCTGTCACCTGTGCTCGCCCTTTACGATCTACCTAACAGAGAGGCAGATGGTCTATTCTACCCAATGAACTCGGATTGACACAGAGAGAAGCTCTACCAAGACCCACAATTTCATTCACTCGTATCTACTTACTACAACTTTGGTTTTATTCACATCCAAATGTGAGCTTTTTCCTTTACAATAATTGCTATAACTGTTACAATTGTTTGCACTCCAGACGGTGCAAATCCTAAACGCACAGCATCATGCACTGCCTGCCTGCCACACCTGCACAAAGCAGACAGTTTACCACTTGTTAACCTCTACGTATTTTCACAATCATAGATCTTAACTTTCGGAGGTATTTGTCCAAATACAAGATATACAAGCGTGATTTGAACACCACCCCGCTTGATGTTAACATCAAACCAAGGCGGCATGTTGCCGTTCACCCGCACACATGCTTTATGTTGTAAATATGCAGAATGCACAGGACGCAGCAAGGACCCGTCTATTCCATACCAGGTGAAATGTTTCAAAGTTGTTTGCGTATAACCCTATCAAACGCTTTTTCAAGATCGGCAAAACCACAGACAACCCTTTTACGGTGTTGCTGAGCGAAAACAGGACATCCATACATCCTCTTCTAGATTTGAAACCACCTTGAGCCTCCATCAACATTCATCGGACATTCCTTGCACCCTCCTTTCGCCTATTTTCTTATACACTTTTGATGCTAAACTGATGAAACTGATGGCTCTGTGACTGTTGCAGTCCATGTGTAAACCCTTGCCTTTATACGAGAGTACTATAAGGTTTAACTCAACGGACCAAGAAAAAGTCCCGAGCGTTGGAACCACCAGGCTTCAGCTCAGTTGTAACCATACCTTCTCCCGCAGCCTTACCATGTTCTATACTTCTGATCACCCATTCAACTTCTTCCACCATTATGCCATCACATGACTCGCTATTTTTGAGTGATTTGAGAAACTAATGTTTGGAAAATCTGTACATTTTACTATAATATTTGAAGACTACTAAAGTTTCGAGTTTTTACAGTAATACCATCTAATTTTATTTTTATTGGTGAATAAACATAAGTATTGTTTTAGTATAGTACATTTTTAGGTAGTATTTCGGCAGTTCAGTTACAAAATTAAATAGGTATTATATAAATGAACTTATATACAGTTTCCACTATGAGATTTCTATCGAAATTTGACCTAAAATTTCCTAATAAACTGCGACTTTATATTTTAAAGGAAGTAACGACCAACGTCGTATCTCAGTAAGTTTTAGAAAAGCTTATTTACTAAGACATTGGAGCTCTAGTTTCATTTGACCCAGTTTACAAAATAGGTGATAACACGCTGCACTGAAATGGGAAAAGTATTTTACTTCTTACTAGTAACACTATCAAGTGCACGTAGCTTCAACCGAGAGAAAATTAGACCTGTTTTTAATGTACGATGGCATATATTTCAAAATAGTTTTTATGTGTAGAGGAGCAGCAGATTTTTTTATTTATTTAAATAAAGCTCTAATTATGGAGGAGCAACCTAATCTCACATGCTTAATCCCATAAGTTGGTATTCTGGTTTCTCAGCTTTTCAGTTGTAGATACAACCCCAGATTCGTGTATGCTAAGTATTCATTTTCCATATAAATAAGCATAAAATAAAGTACTCCAACGTTTAAGTAAACATTACAGTTTGTATTATTTGTTGATGTCAACTTTAACCTTGGCGTACTTTAGTCTATGTTAATTATTAACAAGACTGTGAAATATACGCGCTAAGTAATATTACCTGAAGTCCTATTACTGTGAATTCTTAACTAAAATCTGACCTTACATTTCTTGTTCACGACTGAATAATTACTTAACCCTGTTACATAAAGGCTTTGATTTGAGTAATGAAAGCGTGATTCAGACTGTAAAGTTTAACTCAATAGAAAAGTAGCAGCAAATTTCCGAGTTAAATTAACTAAAACTTGACCTCATTATTTTAGAATTTATAAGTACTAGCTTTTACCCGCGGCTTATCTTGCATACGGCTAATATCCGATTTCGAGATCCGTAGACGAAAATAAATTTCATGTGACGAACACAAATGTCTGTATTTCTGGTTCTGGATATTTATACAATTTATTACAGTACATATAAATATTTCTATATATTATCCGCAAACGTATAATCTAAACTTTGTGGTAAGATCAGGGGCCCTATCAAGAACGCCTATAGCAGTATTATTTCCATCTTGCTAAATGTCTGCATTTATAAGCAACTTTATGGTACGTCATGAGGTTGTCTTTCTCGACTGACAATTAGTATTGTTGAAATAGTACTGTTTTAAGAGCTTATGGTAACCCCCCTGTTCTTGTAATTTATTCAGAAATATTTTGGTTTATTTATACAATATGTCAGAGAAGAGAGTTTCAGTCGCTTGGTTGTGTACGCCAGTTTCACGTTGTAGCCGCTCTTGCTTCCCTTGCACCGTCCCACGCTTGACGGTAAGGTTTGGCTAAAGTTTCAGTCCTAATTAACGTTGTTTTAAGTAATAAACAAAAATATTTATAAGTACCCACAACTAAATTTGTATAATAAATCTGTACACCTACTGGGCAGGATTTAGAGACCAATGTTTTGGAAGATGTATCACCAGTGTTACATCTAAAGCATAAGTATGCACAGTATATATAACTTTTGACTTTTTGAAAGTATTGTATGTTACTTTTAATACCTTCAAGAATATATTATGTATAAGGTTTCAAGATGATTAGTTAAGCAATTTTCGCGTGAAAATGAAATAAATAAACTTACTTTCGCATTTATGATATTAGTAGGGATTGAACTCTGTTTTCACCCAAAACTCTTGAATTAAGTATCATAATAATTAAACTGTAGAAATATTTTAATTAAAAAAATTGAATTTGTTATGTCATTTTAATGCTTTTGTATACAGGACTAACAAATGGATTCACAACTCGCAAGGTTTCAACAGTAGTAAGTACTTGAGGCTTATTAGCTAAGTGTTTGTAATAATTGAATTTTTACATTGAAATTATTTAAAAAAATAGTTCATTTACCTAAAAAGGGGCAGGAAAACATATTTTAACATTTTTAGAATGTTTGTCTGTCTGTAAGTATCCTAACTGCAATTAACGCCGAATCTACGTAACCGATCGTTACGAAGTTTGAAAGGTAGGTAGTAGGTACTCTGCTAATGCTTAGAAGACTAAGCGTTGATGATGGTTAAAAGATACTTTTTTTCGCTCACTTATGAAGTTCACGTAAGAAAGGGGTAAACGTCAAAATGTTAATTGGGCTAAAATTTATTAACGCGTAGGTCGATTTAATTTATTTATTTTGATTTGTAATAAATATTGTATAGATTGTGCCGTATTTTTTTTTCAAGTCAAAAGTTGTATAGTTTGGAAATTACTGACATAACAACAATCAGTAGCAGTGACCAAATAAACAGAAATTCAGAATAAAGAGAAAAATTTGAACACACGGGTATCTCTTCGATATACATACATATCTTCACACCAAATGACCCTTCATAGTAGACTGAGAGAAGAGGAGGGCCAAGTGAAAGTGGTTCAATGGTACGGCTAGTCTCGTAAATACATTTACTTCCCTACACTTCCGCCGTCCAAACTGCAACACGGTGACAGGAGTGTAATTAGATTAAGCCAATTAAATTAAGCCAATTAAGATTTTAAACTAATACATTTAAGCTTAGTATACCGCGCTTTTAGAACTTGTATTTTTTTTAAAAAAAAGAAGAAGATTGCTCTAGATATGAATTTAAACAATCTTACAATAAAGAATTATAAGAATAAATTATTTTTGTATTATTATTATGGTATTATAATAATTCATTAGATAATCTAACAAAAAAAAACCAAGTGTGTGACAAATTTTGGTAAGGAAGAGCGAGACCACTTGACACAAGTATTTATTAAGTACTTAGTAAGTTGGTCTCAACAACTATAATGTATAAAAAACTTGTTTTCGATATCTAAAGGCAATAGCAAGCGGGTACATAGAGCAGGCAACAAAATCGGGAACAGGAGTTTCAAAAGCTTTAGTTATCAAATAAACTCAGGCAAAGCACATGCTTTGTACAGTTGGATGTTAGATATTATAATGATTTGCATATCATTAAAATATTGCTATTACATTTCATTTAAGCCTTTCATTATTTTAGAGAAAACTTTCTTTACTCTTTTCGTTTCATTTTTAACAAAATATTTTTTGTTTAAATCGTAACCTTAAGGACTTGAATTACCTCCAAAGATTTTAAAGATAAAAAACAATATAGGATTTTGCTATGGATGAAAACGTTGTGTTCCTATACTTAAGTACAGGAACTTATACTTAAGTAAATATCCGTTAGATACTGGTATTATGACATTTTGTAACAAAACTCAATGAGTTGCACTATTGACATCTCATAACTTGAACATTAATTTGAGCATTTTTGATATATTTTAAAAAGGTTAGGAAAAATTTGACGAGAATTGCTTTAAATATTAGTAAAAAAGTTTTACCATTTTTGAGGTAAAACATAATAATTATGTAATCGAGTTTATTAAAAGAAATATGTAAATCGCGCAATGCGTTAAATAAATTCGAGATTTTCAAGCAACCTCACAGCTCGATGTGCGGCCTCGCGGTATACTGTCTGGCGTAATGACAATCACACCATGAATTGTGGCGACAGCATATAGTGGCTACGTCTTACGAATTTTCGATCAGCTCGCGTGTCCTGATCAGGGCTTGAAGTACCGGTATTTTTGAGAATCGGTACTATTGAGCTTGGTGTGATACCGCTACCGGAGGTGTTACCGGTACTGTTAGTGTCAGTTCTAGACTCGATAATAGTAATATTGGTTTAAGGGTTTAATACATATTCTATTACCTGTACTAGAAAATATGTTTTGTACATATTTAGAATGAGACATTCGTCATAGAAAAGATGTTCTACAATGTACGGTTCATATCAATACAAGCTATTGTTTAGTTTCACATTTAGCGGTGATTCTAATGGTATCTTGCAAATCAAAGTTAATTCACGTGCCGGCCATCAATTGAGCTTAAATTTTGTATCCGTGTGGAAATCGGGTAAAAATGCAAAATTATTACTGCATGGAGCTGTTCGAATGACGCAACCGGAACATGATTATAAAAACTCCTAAAATTCCCGAATAAGATAACGTAAAATAAAGATAATAATAAAAAAAATAAAAAAACAACTCGTGGCGAACTTTTGTGGCGCCCATGAACTACAAAAATGTAAAACAACAAAAATACTAGTGGTACCGATAAGGTGCGTGATATTTAATCACGTTCGAGTATATAATGTCGTGTCTAATTGACCAAGTAATTATAAAAGTAAACTTAAAGAAATACGAGAACTAGACCTATGTCAATGATGTCATCGTTTCGTAATGTTTTAAGCAAGTATTATGTAATTCCGGGGAGGCTACTGCTGAAGGTACAGGCAATGTTTATAATTCTTACCATTTCGTTGATTTTTTAAGTTATTTTAATCACTGTTGTCTCCCGTCATCGGGTAAGTAACATGGTTCTTAGCTGGACTCTCAGACAAAAATCAGTTATTAAAAATCAGTAATTCACATAAAACAGATAATAAACAAGTACACAAAGTTTGCTAAATTTGGGTTTTCCCACTTTCTAATTAAAATAAATGCTGCTCGGGATTGGATTGGCGATAGGCTTGCCACCTCTCACATTGTTGGACTTAGTGTCTTCGGCTAGTCGTGGGTGGCATAGTTGTGCCTCTGCCTACTTCTTCGGGGATATATGCGTAAAGATAATCTCTACCATCATACATAAAATATTGAATTACACATACATAACTTCACACCAAGACCAACCCAGGCCAGAAAGTATCGAGTGCCTAATATCACGATCCTTGTAGTTTCCTCCATACACTATATTCATACAAACACGCCAGTTTCATAATTTATAATGACATAGGAGTTTGTCCACTCTCGCGAAACTGCAACGGGATTCTAGTTAATTTTATAAAACTTTCACCAGATTGAAAAAGGGTGAATGATTTGTAGTATGTAAAATATAAAAAAATATTCCTGTTTATACGGTTTAACAAACACATTAATTAATGAATGAACGGGAATGAGACGTACTACGTACAGAAAGGACTGTTTATCGTTGATCGAGGAACAATATGAGAGAATGTTATTTTTTTGTTAAGCCTAGTATTTTTGGTAATTCACATTGCACCTATAAATGATCGTAGCCGGTAACAGAAGTAGCTGCGTTCAAAGGTTTTACAACTTATTAAACTGAGTATAGCAACCCTTCTTCGTTTTATTTCGATTTAAAACTATAAAACTTTGTATAAAAATGTAAGTGTTGTTGATTTGTATTCTCTTTTTTATTATAATCTATATATATAAAAATGAAACCCGTTTTCCTTGGTCACGGCATCACGCGTGAATGGCTGGACCGATTTCACTAATTCTTTTTTTGTTGTATTTGTTATTATTAGGAGAAGGTTCTTACGGAAAAAAATATAAAAAAATCTCTCAGAAATATTGAAAAATATACATTTAATTTTGCACATTTTAAAAAACGCGCGTAACGGATGTCAATGTCATTCACAGCAATAGACTATAGCACAGATTAGATATTAGTAGGACTATATTGAAAGAGCGTCGTTTGTTCGGAAACGTAATAACATTTTATTTTTTCTCATACAAACTGAGCGGGCGTTACGAAGTTCGCTGGGACAGCCAGTATTTTTATACACAGTTTTTTGTCGGTTAAGAACATCGTCGGAATCAAAAATCATCTATATTTATTTATTCATTATTATTATTATTCACTATTAGCGGCAAGTAACACAAGTTGGATCATAATAGAATTGATGTGGGACCAGCTCAGAATCAAAGATAGTTATTCCACATTTTGTGGCTAAATAATCACGTGACAAACATATAAAAAAGTCGAATTGAGAACCTCTTTTTTCTAAATCGGTCAAAATATTCGGATTCATGAATACGTATTTGAAATTCGCACTTTCCGACACATTTAGATGTCTACTAATGATCACCTAGTGATGGCTTATTATTTCCGGAATGTTTAGAGATTTTGGAAACAGTATTTGCTAGTTTGGTTAATAATTAATATTTACCATACCCAAATTTAAAATTGAAAAACAATACGAACAGAAAGGTTGAAGGAAAGAGAGGTACAGGAAAACCTAAAATTACAAAAGTCCAATAGAAAAAGTGAATATTGGGCTGTAGTACAAGGAATTGAAAAAAAAACGTAAAGAAAATTGAAATGGAAATTTCTTTACTGGCCAAAAGCAATACTCCGAAATACAAAAAGAAAATATTTTAATTACCCATGGCTTACATAGTGTTTTAGTAGAAGTAATAAATTGTAGATCCCTATTTGTCGACTTTTAACCCTGCACCCAACTAATTTATCAAGTAGATATCTACTACGTATTGGATAGAAAATGGAATTAAATCCAATCGATAAGATAAATAAGAATAGCTAATAAATCGGCGTACTATCTCGTATAAACTTAGGGGGACGAAAGTACCCCTACCATAGTTCTATTGTCACATGTTACACCGAGCTATCACATTGTTAAATCGAAGGGCTCTTTACCCCTCACAAACGTGAGTAATACAATGGGTAGAGAAACTAGAGTTTTGGTATTATTATACTGAGGTAATAAAAAAGCAACTGACGCTAGATATCAAAGGTTCCGTTTATTAAAACGTTAACATACGTGGGGTGACAGTTTGTATGAGTTGGTGATTTTGTTGGAACATTGGTTGCAACTTGCAGTGGAAGGGTTATTATTTAAATCGAACAAGCCAGCTATGCTCCGGATGTAAACACGTTTAAAATGCTTGTCTGATTATTCGAAGATTATATTATTATAAAACCAAAAATAGATAGATTGTAACAGTTTCTTTTACACATATCTAACATGATATCTGAGTAATAACAATTTAGCGTACGCATGTGAGGACATGTTGTTTACTATACTAGTAGTCTCACGAGTAGATAGTCTTAAACCCCGGATTAGTAAGTCCCATTTTAAATATTCTTGCTTCTACGAAGTCAATACTTGCTATTTTATTGTACAAAGTGTCTGTGTAAATAAAATTGATTGCTCATGAAACGATTTCTACGAGTTGTAAGTACTACATAACACCAGGATGGCTTTAGTATTGAGGGCCCCTCGAATTTCCTATAACTAACATAACTATGTCGTTATTTTAACCAGCTGGTTGAAATCTGTACCTATTACACAATACATATGCAACACATACATACATATACCTTTTTTTATGTTATAGGAAGGCAAACAAGCAGACGGATTCCCTGATGGTAAGAAATTCACGCCGCCTAGAGACACCAAAGATGGTAATGGTGTGTTGCCAACCTCAGGTCAGGATGTAAGGCCTCGAGCAAAAGTAAGTTTACCGGCTATCTTACCCTCCGAACCGGAACACGTCATGACGTTATGGCAGCAGGAATAGGTAAGGCGGTGGTACCAATCCGGACGAGTCGCTGCGAAATTCTACCACATAGTTAGATATCACAGTGTTAGTAATGATAAGCCTATGCTCGCCTTTTACGAGCTGCCTGGCAAGAAAGGCGGATGGTCTGTTCTGCGAAGGAGCCCGGACCAACACGGGCCAATACTCGCCATTATCGTGTTACAGGTTGGATTAAATTGGAGCCTGCCAACTAACGCAAAAAAATTACCAAAAAGGTTGGCGACGACAAAACACATTTGTATGACGTATGAACGACTGGGCTTGACTAATTCTAGTTTTGAATCATTTGTGGAAATCCAGGAAAGTGTTGAGAAATAAGAAAATAGGAAAAACTGCTCGGAAACTAGTATAGACAATATTTTAATTATTCCCATACAAGCTGAACGGGTGAGTAGTTCGCTGACACAGTTACTATTGTATAAAAATAAGATTGTGATTATCTTTGTTGGTAAAAAAAACTTACAACAGAATATGAATGTTGGTAAATTTATAACAGAGGATCACATAAAGTGTGAGTCTTAATTTGCAACGCACGTCTAATTTGTTCGGTACCTAATTGTTATCACATTTGTATAAAAATAGACATTAAACAACTTTTGTCTGCAGTTTTACAGTTTAAGAGACAAGCCCGCTGAGTTTCTTTCTTCGTAACTTGTCAGTGAGTGGATGCCATCCGGTGGTAGCATTTGATTCAAATACGCGTTACAAGAACCTTAGTATGTATATATGTATACGTGAAATAAACATCTTATTCATATGATATACTTGAAATTTTTATTGAAGACTATAGTTACATAGACTACTAGCTGCGCCCCGCGGTTTCACCCGCGTAAGTCCCAATCCCGCGGGAACTCCGGGATAAAAAGTAGCCTATATGTTATTCTGGGTCTTCAGCTACCTACATACCAAATTTCATCGTAATCGGCTTTGTAGTTTTTGCGTGAAAGAGTAACAAACATCCATACATCCATACATCCATACATACAAACTTTCGCATTTATAATATTAATAGGATATATAGACTAATTGACTAATTCTAGTTTTGAATTTGCAAGCTAGAGTGGCAATGGGCAGGCCACATTGCTCGCAGAACCGACAACCGCTTGGGAAGAAAGGTTCTGGAGTGGCGGCCCCGCACCGGAGGACGTAACGTTGTAAGACCCGGTCGACTGACGATATGGTCAAAGTCGCGGGAAGTCACTGGATACAAGCGGCTGGTGACGGTGACTTGTAGCGCTTTTTGGCCTACATCCAGCAGTGGACGTTCTCCGGCTGATGATGATGATGATAGTAAGGACAATATACAGATTATAATAGAAATACCTATGTCAGTTCAATTAAGTTTTTGATATTATCCCCTACAAGGGAGGAAAACTAAACGTTCAAATCTTATACATTTAAACGAGCAATTCTTGTATATATATATATATAATTGGAATCTCGGAATCGGCTCCAACGATTTTCATGAAATTTAGTATATAGGGGGTTTCGGGGGCGACAAATCGATCTAGCTAGGAATCATTTTTAGAAAATGTCATATTCGTGTTTTATTGTTGTTGTTAAGTACCGAAGTCCGTTGTTAAGTAACGAAGTCAATGATTGTTTGCTTTGAGGTTAGACTTTTTAAATTTTCGTACTCAAATATAATTTCCAAAAAACACAATTTATAAAAAAACAAAAAAAAAATACCGAGCAAAGCTCGGTCATCCAGGTACTAATAATAAAACCGCGTTTTGAATATCATTCAATATAACGAGAGCTAACATCCACTTGGTTCGCACACCATTTTTTAGCTCTTAAAAGCAAAAAACCATTGAAATCAGCCAATCTGTTTTTCAAATTTTAGTGGAACTTACAAAAATTAATTATGTTTGTTTTAATTAAAACATTTTAACATAATGCCTATTATGTTTAAAATAAATAAATGTCTTTCACTACTACCTATAATTTTAATTGAATATTTTTACTAGCTTAACAAATCAAAACCACTCTCGCGTTAAGTGCCTCTTACACATTCTTGGTTAAATATTTAACTGAGAGTTAAATTCTGACACTGGGCTTAAGGCTGCTTCCACGTTCCTTCGTTAAATTTTATACTCAGTTAAACTGTGAAATATAAAGTGATTTAACCCTAGTTCGAAACTAACTCGGAGATAAATACTTAACCCAGAAACGTTGAAGTAGTGCTAACTTAACTTATGTTTGACAATTTAACTCAATGTTAAATTTAACCCACGACAGTGTAAGTAAGCGGCCCTTTAGTTCTGTTGATAATTTTATTTTTGTAATTATTTGCACCATTACCACCTTTGGTGTCTCTAGGCGGCGTGAATTTCTTACCATCAGGAAATCCGTCTGCTTGTTTGCCTTCCCATACCATAAAAAAATGTGTTTATGTTTACATAATACCTAATACTACTTTGATATAAAAGGGCTTGATATTATTCTGGTTTATAAAACATGATCCTTTGATCAAAACATAACATTACCTTTGGACTATTTATATTCAAAGCCATATCACATCTGTCTTTGACATACCGAAGGATACGTGGGGAAACTTTTGACCCTGAATTTCAAGTTTGGAAACGTATTTCAGTATTACGTTATTACTTAAACCACTTATTATATACTATAATATATAAAAGTAAGAAATTAAAAAAAATATTTACCGTTCTAGGGTACAATATCCATAGTTTTTTGAACCGAATATCGTTTGCGAAAGGCGGGAAGTAGCAACAAAGCGACACACGCTTGCTCCGCGTCGAGTTTAGAAGGCAACTGAGACCACCCATTTTCTTTATGGAATGAGCAGAGGGCTTTCGCCTGTAGCCTGCTCCCTACGCGGACAAACAATCAAGCAATACTTCTTAATACGCTGGAACTTACCCGACTGCAAGGGTTTTTCGAGCGTATGTTAATTTCTTTAGAAAAATACAAATTTAACGGACAATAACATACTAGCTATTATCCACGGCGTAACTCATTAATACACACACATGAAAAGTGTTGAGTAATTAGCGTAAAAGTAGAAGCAGAGTGTCCAAGAAGGGGAATTTGAAAGTTACTAGAGTACGTCAGATTATGATGTGGGATACATCTTCTACTGTCGCTAAACACCTCTGTTATATATAAAATCACTGTACTCAGTAGTCTGTTCAGTTTTTGGCTTGAAAATATATTCGAGCACAACAGATTAATGTAAAGAGTGTTTGTCGTATATTGAGGTTTAAATTAAAATTCTAAATACATTTAATTAGTAAGACTGTTTGTGGTGGCGTCACTTACTTTGTTGTTTAAAGTGTCTATTACTCTCGTTCTACGATTGCAGCATTCCAAATACCAAATAAACAGATTAACCTACATGCGTGGCTCTACATAGAGATAATTCATGTAACGGAGGTGTTCCACGATGGTAAAAGGTATCCCACATTATAGGAACTGAAATAACTTTCCTAATCTAAATATTTCGCTCCTCTACTGGGTATACTTAATGTTTTACTGACATGTCATAATCGATTAGTAGGTACGTATCATCTTACGGCCAATGTTAATAATGTATCTCAATCTAATGGATTTCAAGCAATCTAATTATCTGCATATCCGCCGGCCTATCTCATACCTAATTGCCATATTTATCCAGTCCACGGATATGCTATTGGAAAGCGATAAAATAAAAATGGATCAAAATATCAATCTTGGACAACGAGTTTTGGATTAGGATAGATTATTAATATTGGCCGTTAATCGATATAGCCGCTTTTGCATGAAAATGTAGCAAATAAACACACGCACCCGTTGAGTGGTTGGGATAAGAAGTAGCCTTGTATAATCTATTATTGTAAAAAATAGTCAAATCCATCCAGCTGAGCTTAAAAAGGTAAGAAAACATACACACACAAACTTTTGTATTTATAATATTACTAGCGTCTGCCTGTGACTTTACCCATACATTAAACTCAAACTCAAAATCTATTTATTCACATGGATCTATACAAAGATTCTTGTGACGCGTCTGTATAATACTAAAAACTACCACCGGATCGGAACGCGGCCTCACACTGAGAAGATCCGTTTCATTAATTTGTAGAGATTGTATGAGGTGCAATTAATCCCAAGCATTTCTGTCTTCTAAATATTCTGAAATCTTATAATAACCTCTACCATACAACTTAGATTTAATACATTTTTTAAATTTATTTAATGGTAAGTCTTTAATACGCTCGGGAAGTTTATTGTAAAAACGTATACATTGGCCCATGAAAGAATAACTGATTCTGTGGAGACGAGACTTATGCACGGCAAGATTGTTTTTATTCCTCGTATTTTCTGAAACGAATTTATATTTTTTGGACATATACTAAGTTTTCAAAAATATAGTGAGAGGTCAACGTTTGAATATTTATTTCTTTAAACTTTGCTCTGAGGGAAACTCTTGGGCCTAAGTTATAAATTGCCCGTATAGCCCTCTTTTGTAAGACAAATATTGTGTTTATCTCAGTTGAGTTTCCCCAGAGTAGAATGCCATAAGACATGAGGCTGTGAAAATAACTAAAATAAACAATTCTAGCGGTGTCGACATCTGTTAAATGTATAATTTTCTTAACAGCGTAAACTGCTGAGCCCTATCTGACGGCAAGCTTTGCAATGTGGTGGCCCCATTGTAACTTTTTATCTACAGTGATTCCTAAAAATGTGGTGGAATCTACTAGGTCCAGTTTGTTCCCATTGAGTTGTACATTGGTATCTGCCTGCCTTACATTAGGCATTGAAAATTTGATGCACTTAGTTTTTTTTTCGTTAAACCTATTTAGTACTCTCCCAGGACCTTGTAATATTTCGAAATAAGAAATACATCTCACTCTGCAAACTTTTTTACTATGTCTGTGAGAAGATAAAATCAATAAACATCATA
>NJDD01000694.1:26609-39004 GCA_002245505.1 Calephelis nemesis | reverse complement strand
ATTTGAGTTTTCACTAATAGTAGGGGAAAAAAAGAATCTCCACACAAAATAAGTATGTAGAGTCCGTTTTGACTGACCCTTGGGTATTTTTTATATGTAATACATATCTATGGATAATTTAAATTTGTGAAAATGATAAAACACACTGCAAAAACATTTATATTTAAAAACGTTTTTGGTCGCCTCTTTCGCCTAGCGGTCCGGCGTCGGATTCGATTTCTTGAGGTGCTATTCCTGGGTCGGGCAACAAAAAATGAGAAAATGAGTATTTTCAATTTTCTAATAAACACAACATTTCCTTGGATTGGATGTGTGCCCGGTAGGCAATACGCTTGCCAGCAATCACATTGTGGTCTGAATTGGTTAGGTTAGTTTAAAAGTTACAAAACACAATGCGAAGGTGGCCGTGGTTGTTTGTGTTTTGTGGTTGGTTGTATCACCTAGTATTTGAAGGCCTACCCCTTCAGGGGTACGGGCGTGAAAATACTTTTTTACTTAACTACTTTTCTACACATTGTTGACATATTGAGCATGATATTAGTTGACAATCCAATTTTGCTAATGTTCAGCAACCATTTTTTTTGTAACACGATAAGAAATTCCATTGTTTTGAATTTCGATCAATTAACCATTAAGTATTATAATTTAAACTATGTAAATAGTAAGGTGGATAAATGTTTCTTTTCTTTCTAAAAATGTATGAAAATGTAACAGAAATTATGTTTAGGCATAAAACCGTTATGATAAAAAACAGTAGCATTAAAGAATTAATTTAAAATACATTTTCGTTAGTGATATTATGAATAACTATTTTTCGAAATACTCTCGGAATTTCGAAATACTGTCGGCAGTAGTTACTGTAAATTGAAATCTTAAGAATGAAAAATTTGAAGAAAAGTGAACTTTCACGTTTCGTATCGGTAGAAAGTACGATTTCGGGTAAATAGCTTTAGTTGAGGCAATATGGGCCCAACAAAATCATACAATTTGATTACTTTTAGGTTTAGCTTTAGTTTGTATAAGTTACCCAAAAAAAGTTTATGTTGCTCTAAAAAGTCAAATTGATAGAAATTTAAAAAATAAATTCAAATTTAGGTTAGTCTAAAACGTATGAAACACTAGATTTTAAAGGAAAATTTACTAAAAAAATATAACGATTAAAAGCAAAAACCTGACTGCGTGAAAACTAAAAGCAATACAAGAATCCTGATACTTTATGTTATTAAAGACACCACTAGCAACGAGATCGTTGAAAAATTGTTATAATCTGTAAACACATCTCAAAAAAATCATACGTAAATCCTTTGGAAAATAGAAGATTAACTATTTGGACCATTTTTCCCATTTTTTAATTTTTTTATTGAGGACCTTAATGCGTAGGTACATAAAGTTTATAGCATCTTTCCTTCTCTTTTCAAGTTGTGAATCTTTCCGGTACCTAATAAAAGGGGAAATTCGCGATCATATAATATTATTGAGGAAGTTCATTGTTAACTAAAACAGAAAATAAAAAATGGGAAAAAAAGTAAAGAATTATTTGTAATACCTACCTTGTCAACGGTACTCCAGTTGACGTAGTTCCTCGTTACGTTCTTTTTAACCAACTCCCTCGTTACGTGTTTTTTTGTATGTTTATTACGCAATTACACAGCTAATAGTCAACCGGTTTTGATGAATTTTTTTAATAGATCAAGATTTCTCATTGTTGATGAGGTCGTCAAGTTAAGGGAAATATGTATGCAATATAAAGTGTAACTCAAAAACTACTAGTAGGATGTTAACAAAACTTATGTGAAATAATTTCTGAACCATTTTGGCATCTTTCGAAAAAAATATCAAATCGCGAAGTAGTACCCAATGAAATACGTAGTTGGAATCGGTTTATGCTGTTTTACTGCACTTCTTGATTATTATTTTTTCATTTTGAGTTTGATCCGATAATCTTTTCGCCCTAATAAATCTTGATAGTAGGCTAAGATGAATTTTGTTACAACGTTTTATATTTTTTTAATTTTACATTACTAGTTTCGAGGCCGCAACCACGGTACACAAATTACATATTTTTATATATATATATAAGAGGAGGCAAACGAGCAAGTGGGTCACCTGATGGAAAGTGATCACCGCCGCCCACGGACATCCGCGACACCAGGAGTATCACAGATGCGTTGCCGAAAAATATAAATATATAAATTAAATAACGAAACTATCAGAAACCAACAACAGAGTTCTATTTATAGCTATACATATACTCAAATAAAAAAATTGGAGTGTCTGTTTGCAATGATAAAATAACAGCTCTTTATTACATAAATGTTTACACGTTACATGTACCAAAACAACGTATTTTATGATTTGTGTCTGTCTTTCTATCTGTTGGTTTGTCTGTTTCTTACAGCTAATCTCTGAAGCGGCTTGACCGATGTAAACGGGACCTACTCTGGCAGGGAGCTGATGTTATAAGGAGTCGACAGAGGCTACTTTTATGCTAGGAAAATTGTAAATTAACTAAATCATCTATTTGTTATGTCAAAATAACCGCTTTTTACTAGAGTCTAGATGCTTATGACGGTATATGCGGTACATGTACCAAAATGTTGTTGACTTTTTTTCTGTGGGTCTGTCTGTTTATTTCGGCAAATCTTTACAGCGGCTTGACTGATGTTGACAGGACTTTTACTGGCTAGTAATAAATAGTAATTTGGACAACTTTTATTTAAACAATATGTGTTAACCAAATTAACTAAATAACCTTTTTGCAAAATTTCGTAAGATGTCGCGGGCGGGAAGTCTTTATGAATTACAAGGTATTACAAATAAGTAGGTATTAAGAAATGTAACCTGTTTCTCAATTTGAAGGCCGTGTACATCTTACGAGTATATAAAAATGGATCCCTATTTCCCTTGGTCATCGTACCTATCACGCGCTAACGGATTGGTTAATCTTACTTTCTTATTTTTATTGTGTTAGGTAGGTACTGTCAGAAACATTCAGTACAGGACATCGTCTGTCGGCTCAGCTAGTACAAATACAAGTTCCTACCTATACCTTTTTAATGATACCATTTCAACGCACTTGTTACTAAGTAATTACACTTTTATAGACGTCTGGAGCCGCATTACAGTTGTACGGCTATAATATATTTAAGAGGGTCTCTTCTTTTCATGTAATATCATATCTAAATCGGTGTTTTTGTAAAAAAACATTTATTTAATTATTTATTTATTAATAAACTTACTCTAGCATTACATGCCATCTTAACCTAATGCGATAGCGTAGCCATCCCTAAAACTAAACTGGTTATTATATATCTTATAAAAAAGCGATATTCCAATATTTCGTAAAAAGGTATTTAATTAAGTTGATAGAACGCTTAAATACATAATGAACTCAGACGCAGACATATGATGCAGATATAATCAGGAGATAAACTAGTCAATTTATATTGGTTTTTTAGTATATTTACTTACGGCCAGTGTTAATAATGTATCTCAATCTAATGGATTTCAAGCAATCTAGATAGCTGTGTATCCGCCGGCCTATCCCATACCCAATTGCCATATTTATCCGGTCCACAGATATGTTATTGGCAAAAGGATAACATAAAAATGGATCAAAATATCAATCTTGGACAGCGAGTTTTGGATTAGGATTGATTATTAATATTGATCGTTAATGCATATGCTTACCCACCGGGGAGCAAGCTGTAGCGTTTGATTTCGTTCCATGACTTAAACTCCATAATAACCGCGTTTTTTTAAATGTTCATAGATTTTTTGTTCCTCAAAATTTCTACTGATGATGTAAACAAAAAAAGTGCAAAAAAATACTTACTGGGAATCGAGAAAAACCGTGTTTAACTTAGAAATCCACCTCATCCTACTTCCCGACCTCAGATTGCCCGTAATTTATTTTTTATTAAATAATTTGTATTATTCCCTTCCTTTTTCAATGGGTTTCGTCCTACCATATTTAATTCATTTTTTACTCTTTAAAAGGCTTCATCACTAAAGTAGCTAGGCTACAGAGTACAATATATATTACTTACGGATACACAAATATTATTAGGTATGTATATATGCAGAGCGCTTATTTATTGTTTTAACTAAAGTACTGCCATCTAGTTGAATTATATGTTAACATTATGGAGATTTGCATTTCGTATTAGTCAAGTATTACTACTATAGATAGCGCTTTTATAAAACAATATTTAGTCATAAATTGTGATAAATAAAAACAAACGTGGCAATATTATTGTTTTTAATTTAGTTTCCACTAACGAAAATAATTGTTACTCATACCAATAGTAAATATGTATGTTATTTGAGGCTCCGCAATCGTTAATTGTTGACCGATGCCATATAAGAATGGGAAGGTAAAGCATCCTGGACTCTACCTGACTCTAAAAAAACATAGCAAGACCTTACAAACCTGGTGCAGTACCTATCCGGGCGAGTCTGCACGACTCTTCTACAGTTTAACTGTCTGCAAAACTGGAATGACACACTAATACTAATTACTTAGTTACTAGATTATTCAACTAAGTTCAACTTAAAAAAAACTTTACTTGAATATGACTTTACTGTCAAAGTCATATTCAAGTAAAGTTTTTTTTTGCTATATAAATAGCTGTTGATTGCGGTTCTCCGGAGTTATGCAGTGAAAGGTGCTTTCTGAGGAGCAGTTTTTCTGAGGGGCAGTTTCTTTTTTCACGAAGTAAAAATAAGCAAAGTTACTCTTTATAACTCTAATAAGCTATCACTATATTTCTATATAGTAATATGCTAATATTGGAAATTAAAAATACTTTTTTAAGAAATCAAATAAACATTCGATTTTATTGTTACCATTTTTCCCACATTTGTCCGAGATTCTTTGCAGAAAAAACCATCTGCCTTCCTTCCGTCACTAACACCGTGACATATGACTATTTGGTAGGTTTTCGCAGCGGCTCATCCGGACTGCTTTAATATATGCTATAATACCACCGCCTTATCTATTTCTCCTGCCATAACTTCAGTGCTTGCCGTTGAAGTGTTCCGGTTCAAGGATAAGGTAAATAAATAAATAAATATCCCCAAAGTAAGCAAATTATATGCTTATGATATGGGTGTAAGTGAACGATTCTAATACATAGAAATACCTACTTAAAAATATACCAGAATAAATTTTATAAACACCCAGAACCGGAAATGCAGGCATGTAAATGTTCATCACGCAAATGCCTGCCCCCGTCGGTAGCCGTTAAACTTAAATTTGCTCGAGGCCCAACTTGGTTTCAGGTTGGCAACGCATTATTACCAACTTTGATGTCTATAAGTGGCGTGAATTTTGCACCATCAGGAAATCCGTCTGCTTGTTTGCCCTCCAATATCATCAAAAAAAGCAAGAAATAAACATATTAACGATCTATATTTAATGATAAGGATTCCAATAGGTGAGTTGTTGGGCTATATCATCGACAAAAGTTGAGACTGCATTGTCTACCCTCCCGCGCCCCCTGCTGTAATATTTTATACAACTAAAACACATTCCGCTCAGGCGGGAAATCTGTATTTGTGAGTAGCACTTCGTTATCTTATCTTAGTTGGAAAAGCTTTTGAAAACAGTGCCATTGTGGACATTGTAGCAGTCGTTTGTACCGCAAATATAATATGGAAGAGCTGGACTTGGATATTTCCGTTGAAAATTGTTTGGTTGACACAGGAAAAGTACGAAATGGTAAGTTTGCTTTGTCTTTCCATATACAATTCTTCTGTACATGTGTTTGTCACCTAACTCTATAACGCCTGTACCAATTTGATTGAAGTTTTGGTATGTACATACATAGAGTACATTTAAATAGATTTCTGAATGATTTAAATCTACAAATGGAACCACTAGGTAATTCCGGTAAACTGTTCCTGTCCTTAAATACGTCACCAAATTAGGGCCAATCATGTTCGCCGTGTCATGTAGTGTACGATAAAATTTTTACACTTGTACACTTATACATTTGTGTAAACTTGTGTTTTTTATTTATTTATTTTACACTTTATTGTACACGTATTATAGAATTGACAGCGAAAAAATACAAATATAAATATTATCCAAAAGGCGAGCTTATCTCTTACAAGAGATATCTCACAGCTAACCTAAGATAGAGAAAAACGATACAAAATAAAAAGCGATAGGTAGATAACTTAAGATTGAAAAGATAAAAAAAAACTTAATTAAAATTATAAACTATTCTACATAAATACTTACATAATACTAAAATGTATATTGCAATAACAAAAAAGGTAACACAAAAATAATATACCTACTAATAACTAAGTTCTAACAACAAGTGCTACCATTATGGACATTTTTGGTGTACTGCTTTTGGTGATTAAAGTATTTTCAAGGCTATTGCACTTTAAAATTCAGTCATATTATTTTTTAAATACCTGGTGGTCATCCTCTTTGTAGAATAAACAGACTCTCTGTTTGGTGACTTGTCAAAGGTGAGCATAGTATAAATCGGTCATTACCGGTATCGGTATCGGTAATTATCGGTATTCCTCCATTTGTATTCCTCCCGCCACAATAGCAGCGTTTGGCCACTGTGTTTCTCTCCGGAAAATACGTACATTGTACATTTTTTATCCCGTGGTGGTTCGAAGATTCTATGTAGAATAAATTATCTGCTTCCTTGCCAAGAAGCTCGTAAGAGACGAATATAGATTAAATAAATACCAACAAGAAGTGGTAGAGTACTGTATAGCAATTTAATCGGAAAATTTTCACTTTCATGCCTATTCCACCGCCATGTACAGCGATTTTCCCTAAACATAATAATTAGTTTCCGAAAATTCGTGTGTTTAAAAGTTGTTACAGAGATATTAAATAATACAACATATTCTACCACATTGTGGTGTGCAAATATTTAATTAAATTTAAAGAAGTTAAATTTTTATATACATTTAAACATTAAAATCATAACACTTATTTATATTTTTAACAGACATTTTATTTATTTATATGTTTAGTCAGTTAAATCTATAATATAAAAATAAATCGCTAAATGTGTTGGTAAGCGCACAACTTCCGAACGACTGGACCGATTTGGCTAATTATTTTATAATTGTGTTTGTTATTATCAGGAGAAGGTTTTTATGGAGAGAAAACCCGGGAAAGTTGCAGGGAAAATAAACGGGAAAATATTACTTTATTATTTTCCATACTGAACTGGTGAAACGAAGTTTGCCGGGACTGCTAGTAATTTAATACAAATAAATTTAAAGGTAGATGAATTTTAATTCTATTTACTGTACCTACACTACCACCGTTTCCAACAATAGCCAGTAAGGAGAAGAAACTCTTTATTGAGGCTTTTGAGTGAATAAGTACACAATTAGTTTGTTGATGAAGTATGGGTTAATTTTGGGTGAGAACCATCCAGTCCTAGCACCGACAAACAAATCGACACTTTCCTACTTACGACCTGCTTGATAGGAAAACTGTCATGGAACTCTACTACTCTAATCCCGGTTACATGCACAATAATTATATTTTATGGTTTGTGTTAGAAAATTGGCGAAGACCAAAATAATCAGTGGAACAATCCAATATTTACATATGGCGTCTAACTATCTTATCAACGGTTTAGTTTTGAAATCCTTTTCAAAACAGTGCTATTGTATTGTGGAACCAGTCTGGTCATCCGTACTCCACGGTACGGAGGAGCAGGATGTCGATTTTTAATAAGAATACCAAAAACATTATCAGGATCATGAATAAACACTGGGTAGGTACATCTTTTCACAATCGCCTTTTAGAAACAGTATAAAGAAAAAAATAAAGTGGCTTTCCACTGTCTGTCCATATGTATGGTTTAAAAGTACGCAACGGATTTTAATGCGTTTTTTTTACTAAAACCAAATGTAAATAAATTTTTATTTACAAATCCCATTTTATTTATAAATACATATTAAAATTTTAACACACTATAACTTAGTAGATCATTTTGAAACACCTAAATAATATTAGGTAACATCTTCTTAATAAATAAATATTTTTCGTTTCATTTTAAAGTTGAACTGTATAAACACATAGAATAGTCCACCTGTTGATGTCCTTAGTTCAATCATCCCAACAATTTTTAGCCATATCGGTTCAGTCATTCTTCAGTTAGATAGAATATAACACGAAATTCTTTTAAATATATAGATATACAAAAATTAATTCCCATTTCCCTTGATCTTCGCATGGATAAGCTCGGTTAAGTTGCATAAAATAGCGAGATTGGCCACAAATTAGTCATTCAAAAAAACACACCTGAACTGATGTACCAATTTCGTTATTTTTTTGTGTGCCTATACAGTCTGAAAATGCATAGTCTGTCAGTTCAGTTAGCATTATATAGAAACCATTATAGTTTATTACTGTATGGGCGAAGACACGGGAGTGGACTAGTTTACCCATAATTGTTGTAATATTACAACACAGCAAGCGCTAATAGACCACTCGTTGTATATTGACCCGACCTATATTGACACCAGTCTCTGTAGATCTCTGTGGGATACAGATTATATTAAATTAAGCATACAATAGAGCAATATAACTCAGCGTCAGGGGTCAATGTATGCTGGATAATCGTTTAACAAGCATCACCAGTGACGTATTGAGCAAACGGCCACTTGGGGCTATAACACAAAATGTCTAAACTCTCGAGACCAAGACAGTAGGACAATTAACTAGTCTTTTTACATATGAAATTGCCAATTCCCAATTCACGCGTGAAGTGATAGCAAATTTTTCGTTATTTTTTTTTAATGTTCTTTTTTGTGTACAAAAAAGGTTACGATTACCCTTGGACATCGCAAAATGGGTAACTGAGGTATATTTTAATTTATACCTATATTGAAAAATTAATAATTATGTAATTAATTAGGTAAGTATATCAGATTTTGATATTTTCATCTGATACTGGGGCAGATAAAAATAGCAGCATTAACGTCTCGAGTATATGAGGTACATTATAATTGAAATTTTTAGGGCGCACTTTGCTATGCTTATTTTTCTAACCCACTTAGTAGAGGTGTCTCCTGAGAAGTATGACATAGATATTAGGATATTATTATATAGGATATGAATAAGGTAACAGACAGGATCTGAACCAGAACCCTCTTGTCTCAAGCTGACGAATGCGCTAACCATTCTAGCTACTGAGGATTCAAAACATTTTTCACCCTTTCGTTTCAAGCTGACGAATATTCTATAGGATTTTGGCGAAATTTTTTATTCCTTTCTTTACCGTTCACAATTTAGATCACTTGCCATCAGGTTAGCTGCGTGTCAATTTTCTATTGATAAAATATGTTCAGCATTTTTAGCTGTTTTGTGTAGCATAAAATTAATGCGTAAATTTGTTTGACCCTAGTCCTCAGTGGCCTAAAACCCCAAATTCTTCGATATGCCCACGGGCTCCAGCGTGTTATGCGACGGCCCTGTGTATTACGTATATAAGTACTTTCTTTGTATTGTACACATGTTTTGCAGTGGATATTGTTTGAATTATCTATAAATAGATAAAGGATCCGGTAAGGTGCTTGTGCTCGCTATACTATACTCGCTGGCATGAAACGATAGTGGCCCGAATCTGATATCGTAGTCACGGTATTAGTGATACATCGACGTTTACTTTTGCCTAGTTGCTTTTAAGTAGACAATTGATCTTAAATTCAAAACAAATCAGAGAACAAAGGACGATTTATAAAAAAATAATCAACCAAAAAGCAGATACGACTAATTAAAAACATTATTAAACCAATAGAAGAATTAGTAGTTTCGAATAAAAATTTCTTCTGCTTATTTCTCGATGTTTTGTTAATGATTTTTTAATCAAATGTTTTATTTTTATTTTTAAGTAAAAATACTATAACAGTTCGTCTGTTAAAACTCAGTCATAAATTTTAAGTGTTGCATTTAAATTAGTAAATCTGTCATTTTCCCGCCTACCAGTAGAGTACATTGGCAAGAATTTGCGAGTATATGTATTTATTTAATCAGGTACTCACTTTTTGCTATTTGTGAGTTTTACCTTAGATCTTTAGATACGTACATACATATATATCGTACTTACATATATCTACAAGTCCCTTACGGAGTAGGCAGAGAGCATCCAAATATCCTTGCAGACCTGTCTGACTTTTGTTCACATTCATTACCATTTTTACGCGCCGGTTTCGGAAACTCTTGGCACTTTCTGCTGTAGAGACACAAAACGGAGCTGATTTTTTAATGGGCCAACAAGCATACGTAGGTATTCTTAATGGTGGAAAATAAGCTTTTAGACACAAATTATAGTTGAACCTCTTTAGTAAGTATCTGATGGATTATATCCTAAGAACCGTAACATTACGTGGCAAGCACTGACTTTATAGCAGCGGGTATTGGGGAGGCGTATATAGTACCAAATCCGGGTACATTGTCAGTTCATAATACTTATTATAATAAGCCATTACCAACAGGGCAGGGCAGATTTTTGCAATTTTCTTGTGTACCTACGTTATCCAAATATAAAACATATAACCAGTCTTTATCCGGTATTGATTCTTTTAAATTCTAGGACCGTTAACGTCGCACTATAGGTATTCAAGCTATTATATATGCATGTGAAACCGTTAGAAATGGCTAGTACTTATTAAAAGAGCTTAGAATTCACAAAAAAAAGATTTACCATCCCACAAGCTCTACCTTGTAGCAAACTACAGCAAACAGTAGCCAGCTATTAATTGTTACTTTTGTTAGCTATGATATTATCGTATTCCTTTTTGAGACACATGCCCAACAGTGGGCCATAAATAGGTCGTTATTTTTTTATCTGTTAAAAAGAACACGAGCACCGAGCAAATCAAAATAGTCGGCAAGCGCCATCAGTCGCGTCTGGATCGTCGCGTTCGAAGCGTGTGTCTAAAAAAAATAAAATGTCATTCAACTATCGAAATAATTGAACTATTTTTGTAGTGGCCAGTGTTTGGCAGTGTGTTTCTGTGTTGTTATTAAAGGTAAGCTTTGTTTTGAATTTAGAACCAATTTGAATTTAGAAAATATTCCATGTGACAGTTAAAAGTATATTTTACTATTATCGATGCGACAAAGGGTTGTGTGGTGATTTCCAAATATTCGTTTATTGTTATTCTGGTGTATATATTTAAGTGTATCTATATACTATGTATATCGTGTACATATAGGTAGGTATCTAGGTAGGTACCTAGTTTTGTCATCGGCATTAAATTAAGATTTTCTAATTTGCATAAGGCCCACTAAAAAGCCTAAAGTTATTTTCAAAACGATAGCTTGTTCTTTTGCTATGTGATACAAAAAAGTGGGATTATTAGGTATTATACCTATCTAAATCATACACAACAAACAATTTTAAAATTTCTGGTGTAGGTTGGCCATTATTTTGATTTTTAGACTTTATGGAATTGTAAATTAAATAGGTAAGTAACTAGGTATCTATGTAATTGGATTTTATATGTAGGTATAAGATAATATTTTCGCTTATAGAGTAAATATAGTAATGATGCGTTGCCAACGTGGGGGTCAAACCTATATTGTAAGTAATTTTACTCTAACGTCTTCAAACTAATACGACATTAGCGAGCACTAACATTATGGATTAAGTGTTTGGAGCAGTAGGTACACAAGCTATAAAGATTAGACTCATTGATTTTAATATTGAACTATTAAAATACTAGCTGCGCCCCGCGGTTTCACCCGCGTAAGTCCCAATCCCGCGGGAACTCCGGGATAAAAAGTAGCGTATATGTTATTCTGGGTCTTCAGCTACCTATATACCAAAATTTCATCGTAATCGGCTTTGTAGTTTTTGCGTGAAAGAGAAACAAACATCCATTCATCCATACATCCATACATACAAACTTTCGCATTTATAATATTAATAGGATTAAACTTGTTTGTAATTGTACCTACTATAGATATAATTAAACGACATGGTTAAATTGCAAGACCAAGTTAAATTCATTGCTAAGTCACATTAGTAGGTATACCTACAAATTAAATGAAATAATCGACTGCTCAATCTCAATCAATGGAAATGATACAAAAATCTGTGTTTATTACAAAATTTGTTAATCGACTAAAATGTTATTGTTATTTACACAATATTTGTTTATCGACTAAAATGTAATTGTTATTTACACAATTTTTGTTAATCGACTAAAATGTTGTTAGTGATCGACAAACGTGTATGGCTGCACTGCAAACAAAATAACATTTTAGTCGATTTTTCTTAATCGAATTCAAGATCCATATTGTATTCAAAACTGCTTTTTTTTCGAATGACTAATGTGTTGCCAACCTCGCGGTTTTTACAACTTCACCGGGCTTTGTGGGCCGAGCAGAG
>NJDD01000691.1:129823-236550 GCA_002245505.1 Calephelis nemesis | reverse complement strand
TCTTACTGCTGTTGTCAAATAAATATGCATTTCTCATGTTTATTTCATTCATGGACATGTATTATTATATGTAGTTTATGTATGCCTAATGCCTATATATGTTTATACATACATATATATATTTATGTTTGCATGTATGTTTGTATATTCTTATGTAATTATTTGTGTATTTGTATATTATTAGTATTACTTTGTAATTAAAAATGTATTTTTATTCATATTCTTTTAGTGTTTTTTTGTATTGATTTATTTTATTTCATTTATTTTTGCTTAAATTTTGTCTAATATTTATTTAGTTGTTGTGTTCTTGCCTTTAATTTTATTTTGTAATTATTCGATTTCCTGTCTTTCCTGGTTGTCTGGTTGAGATTGCTTTGAGCGATAAGACCGCCATTTGTACATTTTTGTTTTGTAATATTTTGTTCTGTATTTTATGTTTGTGTTTATATTGTACAATAAAGAATAAATAATAATAATAATAATAATACCTTGTTGGTAGTTGAGAGTAGTAGCCAGTAGGTACAGTGTTAGGTACTTTATTGGGGAGAAGCATCTTATTATCTTTGTTCAAGAGATAGAAGAGGCGGCTAAGTATGAAAATAGCTCTTTTGTGACTGGCAATATGTGCGGTCTGAACGACATAATATTACTGCCAAAAGTACCTATTCCTATGGCATTTTTGTTCTCTTAGGGGATTTTATTATTGAGACAGTGGTCGTGCATACTAGTTAACACGAGAGTAACTATTTTTAAACTACGTGCCATAGCGAAATAGGTAAGCACATTCCATGTAGGTAAATACAAAGGCACTCACTAAAATAATCATGCAAAAGTTAAAGGTTTTTAAAAGGGAGTTGTTTAAAATCTTGTAGCTTCAAAACATGATTAAAATAAAACAACTTTCAAATTGTAGGCAGGTTTATTAATAATAATTACATAGGTACAGTTCAAAATATGGTACAAGGAAATATTTGGCCTTTTATATGGCATGCGGGTAAATTTCGTTTTGAAATACATAAATATATATTTTATCACAAGTGGTTTTAATTAAATAAAACATATTTTTGTTCGACTAAGGAAGTATTATGTTTATGTGGGTATCGTCTGTAGAAATTGTTTCATCGGCTTTAGTATGTAGGTGCTGTAGGTAAGTATATTAAGTTCTTATACATATCTTCAATACATATGATATAGTGTACAAAAAAATTCATTAAATTAATTTTACGTGTTTAATCGTGAAAGTTTTTAAAAAGATTAAATGAAAAACATACCTAATTTATTATTTCAAGCGCATTCTCGATCTATCTTATAGGTACGTAAGACTGATCCCATTAAGAAAGTTTCGAGTACCGCTTACATTCTACGAGTTGAGTTTTTTCATTACTCGAAGGAGACCACTAAAAAATCCCAACAAACAATAGGAAAGTACCGGTACGATTACAAAATTAATAGGCGATTTGTAGAGCGACGTTCTCAAGTAGGCTGCATGACGTCACTTACCGCGCGAAAAAACGCGTAGTCTTCAATAATTAATAACTCGATTATTCGTAATTATTTTTTCAGAGTTGTTGAGTTTTTACTTATATTTCAATTACATGCCGTTTAATATAACAATGATCAATCACATGAAACTTCCTCGTTGTCATTTACGTTTCCAGCACCGTTTGAATTACAAAGAAAATTTATCAGATACATTTACAAATGTCAGGTAATGTTTAAATGTCAACTATTTGTATGAGTATGTCTTATGATTAAAAAAAATATAAGCGTGTATTTGTTGGATTGTATTTTTAAAAATGTGTTATAATTTTTAATCATATTCTATACTCAACTGAATTAAAGTTGTGTTACAAATTAGTTTAATCGGTTGACTGGTACTGACTTCCGATTGGTTCAAACTTAGGTTCTATTGTATGTCTATATGGTTTTACTACAAGCAAACGTACAAGTCCAGTTAAATAAAAAGTGATATTTTTTATTTTAAATTGGAGGTTGTTGGGTAGCCATATTAACTTATAATTGTATACTTACAGAGTTACATCTAAAGCATCAGCCAAATTTTGATAAAAGGTTTGGAATCGATAACACTTTTGATCTATCAACAAACTAAAAATTAAAAAATAAATCAATTTTTATTTTTTTCCGGTGCAAAATATAAGATACACTGTTATAACTTAAACAAAGCTTAAAACTGGTTCCCACCGAGAGCGATCACATTCGCAGGTAGGTGACGTCATGACTCGTATTAAGGACGACATAGCGTAACAATAAGTGAAGTAATTTTGCGGACTGGTATACATGAATATTTATAAAAGTAAATATTACAATTTGGCAGACTTGAATATGAAATTATTTATTATGATAAGAATTAACATTAAGGTATGGATAACATGGTCCGAATAAAGTGACTAAGTATTTATCAACTTTTAATAAAATATATAAAAATAGTAAGTATGTAAGTATGTATATTGCAATAACTTTAATAGTTTTATATAATATGCTGTTGTGAAGTTTTTTGTAGATACTATTATTGTAGACCATTTCTTTCTTCTACCATTAATAGTTTAAGCACAAAGTTTTGTGTTACATTCTTGAAGTTTAAGTAGGGTTCCCTATTTTTTTCTAGTAATAATATAGCCTGTGTTCATCATGGACAAGGTCGGCTTGTAATGGTGAAAGATTTTTCAAATCGGTCCAGTAGTTTTAGAGCCTATTCAATACAAACAAACAATCAAACCTTTCCTCTTTATTATTAGTATAGATGAAAAAATATAGCACTTTAAACAGTTAATTAAAATAATTGCAGACCGCAACCCGATTTCATAAAAAATGGACCAAAATAATTCTTATATCATAAATCTGATTGCCCACTCTTATTATCAATTGATAGTTAAAATATTTACATTCTTATATAATTGTATCTTAATTCTAAAATATAAAGCTAATACATGAATTTACGTATCAAATTATGAATAATAAATTAATGAATTTGTGTGGCACGTAAACATGATAGCGAGAAACATATTATTTACAATGCTAACATATATTATATTTATATAATATATAAACTAGGAATTGGTACAGATTTAGATTAATGTTCAAGGAAAAATATGGATAGGAAAAAACGTAGTTGCTTTTTTTGACTTTAATTAAACTGCTGATCTATCAATACCTTTGCCTTTTTTCAACAAATTACTTAACAAGTTTTATAAAGGCTTTCTGTATTTTTTTTTTAATTTTAATAGTGGTACGACAACTACAACTTAAGACTCATCGCCTTAACACATAAAATATGTTGACGCCTGTTTCACTAAACACTGTTTAACCAATGTAACAAGTAAAACGTCGATGAAGTGAATTCAATTTTAGAGTAGTTCATGTGTTCAACGAGTGTTTAATTTTTAGGCGGTAAGACGGTGAAACCTTTAAATTATGTTGGTGAAGAATGCTAACCTTTTGCTTCTTCAAATTTTGACATTTCTAAAAAAAAATAATGTCAAACGCTATTCCTAGTTTAAATATGAGCGTAGTCTGCGCCAATGATAGTGCACATGTAATGATAAACGTACCTACTCGTATTTACAAAGGTGTCATGATAGTGGAAAGAACTATTCGAATTATTGAGCGATTGCTAGCCTTCTATGTTCGAGTTCTTTACGTGAATTCAGAGAAATCATGACCTTTTACGACTTATTCTGAGTGACAGGAAGCGTTATGAATGAGATAGTTATGAGTTCGTGTCAATATTACAATTCTCGAGCGAAATATTTAATAACATGAGAATCGATGAGGGTGGTTTCGGCAAAACCACGAAGTATCATGATGGTAGAGGGAGGTTGTAGTAAGAGATCACGTGTGTTTATTTTTACATTCAGATTTCTAAATCCCAAAGATCCACTAGTTAGTGTTAAAGAAGACTTGACGTTGTTAATCCGTTATCCAAGGACAATGTAAATTAATAAAATATTATCCTTATGTTATAGCAAAGTTATGTTTTTTACCAATAATCTTTTCTAAGTTATTTTTATGCCAGTCAAAAATAACCTGAAAAACTACACGTGATTTTGGATGGAGGGGAGGATTATAATTAAATTATCTAGGAGAGAGGGAAACAAACATATTTAGGAGGGTTAAAACTAAAAACACTCATTGGGAAATTAATGGACGACCCTTTAACAAAAGAAGAAAACACTATAACGCATACTGTTCTACTGCCTGTATCAGCATATCTAATAAACATGAACTAATAATAAACGTGATTGGTCCTTGTATCTATTTATACAAAATAAGCCAATCACAACCCATCCTAAAACCTATATTGAAAGTGTAACGTTATTTACAGAAGAGAAATGATGGATTATTCAAAAGTTCAGAATAAGTGAAAGCAATGTTGCAATATCTAAAACAATACATTGTTATTATCTATACATATATTCATATTAATTTTCAAATGTATATAAATAATATGGAGCAGTATTTATGACTATAATAGACAGCGTTTTGAGTCGTTGATTTCCTGTTTTTTTTTTAATTTGTCGTAAATATTGGGATAGGTTAAGCTTTAACGCCATGTTTCATCTTCTGTTATATCTTTTATTAAACTTGTTGACTCTCTTTAGAACGTTCGGAAAACTTGAGTAAAGTTGTAAGTTATGAAAAATCATATTCTTTATTTTTGTTTTAGTTGAATTAGTAATAATGCCTATGCTTAAAAGGTAACGTAGTAGCACAGTATAAGTATTAAGGTATTAGGTGTTGTAGGTTTATTAAAAAAAGTGTGGCAGTGTTTCCATATTAAGAGTAATTTGTTAAAATATAGTTTCGTAGTTTTTTTTGTGGTTGATTTTCCCTATACCGTTAAATATTATAACGTAGTTTAAATTTTAGAAAAGGTCAAACGGATAATAATATTTTCAACAGAAAATGGCTATAATTTGCGAAGGAAATCAACCACTTAAAACGATTTGTTAGATTATTCCTGATATGGAAAATTCACGTAAAGATCAAACAGAGGCCTGCATCAAGATGATGGCGCAGTCACATCACGTGTTGGGCTGTGGTCCTCTTGGTTTGATCATCATGGAAGCCCGCTTCAGGGTGTAGTCCCAGCCTCGCCAGCGGAACCAAACGATGCCTGGAATATTTATTTCAAGGTAAGCTTTGGCTTATTACACATACATACAGACATAAATATTTTCACGCCAAGTACCTTACGAGGTAGGGAGATAGTACCGAGTGGTAAACGAGTTTCGGAGACATTACCCTCGTATAATATCCAAATGATCTAATCGTGAAATGTCTACCTTGGTCTCCCAGGGTACCTACATACCATCCATACACATTCGCATTGTATATCTGCTTTGATAATCTTTTATCTGTCATTCTTTCCACATGAACGAACCAGCGGAGCATGCTCTTTCGCATTTTACCAACACCATCTTTAAGTCCCACTCTTTCTCGGATCTCACTGTTATGAATGCGGTCAGCGAGCGTTACCCCACAAATTTTCCGTAGCGCTCTCATTTCAACCGCATTATCCTACTTTCATGTTTTCTCTGACATACTCAATTCTTGCTTCCACACAAGAGACAGTCTAAGTACAGAATTATGCAAAGCAGGTCTAGCTTTTTGATTCAAAACCTCGCTTTGAAATACCTTACCCAGTGCTCCATTCACACTATTTCCCTGCACGAAATCTCCTTTACACATCCACGGTGTACATTCCATCGCTGCTAAAAGCACAACCAAGATATACAATTTCACCCACTCCAACATTACATCTTCCACTAAAACTCTTACTCTTATTATATACGGCGATATTAATGTACACGGTATAACTTTTAAAAGATCTGGTTGTGGGTATAAAAAGCAAAGACTAGAAGATAGTAAAAAAGCGATTTCAGGATATATAGGTCCTGGTCGGAATCTACCATCCCATATCCTGGATTCTCTACCATCCTAGAGCGAAAAGAGCCAAGTTTTGACACCTTTTCTTCGATTTCACTCCCATCCTGCTCAGAATGCAAAACTAACATACCCTGTCTGGCAGTAAGGTCCTGCGGGTCGTGCAAGTACAAGCCGTTGAGGCCACGTCCACACGACTTCCACCACCAGCCACCCTTCAGCATTGACGCGCAGTTAAGCGATGATCTATCGTTGTCTCTGAAAACATTTTACATTTCGTTTGATGATGGAATAGGTGCAGGTTACCTAATATATATCGTATTTTGTGATCGCATGCGCGAACGTATAAGTAATTATATTTTTTTTTGCTGTGTCAGTTATTGTCAGGAGAAGAATCTTAAGAAGGAAAGTGTAAGTTTAGCAGAATTATAAAAAAATAATGCAATATTCATAGCAGAGACGGAATAACGTCTGTCTGGTCAACAAGTTTTTTTATAGACGTTGTTCTGCTTTAAGTGGGTCACCCTTATCACTTAGGTATGAAAAATAGATGGTGGCCGATTCCCAGACCTACTGAGTATGCTCAAAAAATTTCATGAGAATCTGTAAAGCCGTTTCGTAGGAGTACGGTAACTAACACGAGAATTTTATAGATTAGATTATCTTTATATATACTCGTATATTGTACTATGGCATTGTACGATTCTATAATAACGTAGTATAACCACAGAATATATAACAGTGTTATGTACAGAACGCAAGTAAACTTGAATCTTAAGATGTGTAGCAAAGGCTTTAAGTCATACTGTATTGGGCGATTAGACAAGAATTATATATGGAAAGATTTATTATGGAATTATATATGGTCAGCCATAGCGTCAGAATTCAAAAACACAAGCTCGCAAAAGCTTACAATTTATCTTTTATTTGTAAGGCTACCAAACTTGCCAATTTCTCAATATTAAAAACGGTAATAGGTAAACATCTCAAATTTTCACAGTATATTTACTTGTATATTACCTTTCAAAAAAATTTTATTAAATAACAATAAATTAAACATTAAAGGGCTCCCATACAACAAACGTAATTTTTAATAGATAGATGATAGTACAGAACCCTTCGTGTGCGAGTCCGACTCGCACTTGGCCGGTTTTTATATAATAGCTATGTCTCTTTGATGAGAATGTTTGTGTGAATGAGCCGGTCTCAAAAGTTTGTATTTCATGTTTGTATCGTAGTTGAGTCCCCTAAGCGGTTTTAGCGGTGCTGAAGTGATAAGTGTCGCTTAGGGGTAATAAAGTGCTAAGTACCTTAAAGCTTAAAGATTTCCAATTAGGTGGACTATATAAAAATATATGTAAAAGACAAAAGTCTATCATTGTTTTCTATCACACGAAGACACGTCCCATAATGTGATAGCTGGAAAACCTATCATTAACCGGTTGCTTATCCAATCCCGGGCAATGTTGTTTATAACAAAAAAAATATTTTATTTTGTCGCCCGACGCGGGAATCTGAGAACCTATGAATTCGAGTCCCCAGATCGCAAAGACAAATAAAATCAATGATATTTACCTGTTATACGTTGAGAAGGGGCTATTATTTGACCCATACCATGGGTCATTAAGCGAATCTCCAGCGTTTCCTTCGTATCCTTCAATCTCCAGCTTGTAGTACTCTGCTTCGGAGTAGATCTTGAAGTGTGAATACTGAGCATACCTGAATTATAAATCAAAGAATTTGAAAAAAAGAAAATGAATGAATTAATTTGGAATGAAAAAATGAATTTGAAATTAATCATTTAAATTTAAAATTATAAAATTTAACGACAGCAAAACAGCAAAAACCTGAATCAGTTTCCTATTTTCCAAAGCTCACGACTCAGATGTAGTGGCTACGAGTTCTATCTACAGCCTTTTCAAATTTGTATGGCGGCCATCTTTTTCCGCTATTTTGAACTTTTTTTCCAAAATCCAAAGAAATTTTGTATAACCGATCAATAACTTTCAAGGAAGCAACTTTCTAACTCTAACGGTTCGGACGCAATAGGCGAATCAATTTTGTATGGCGGCCATCTTATTTCCACCATTTTTGATTTTTTCATACAAGTTTTGGCAATTATCACCTTAAAGACGAAAAATGGCGGCAAAACGGTCCCGCTAGGTGTCACCGTTTTGACAGGACGTCGACCGTCTTTTTACCAGGCCTACATTTCCAAGGTTTCGGATTTTTTGGATGGTTTGAGACCATCCTCTATTTGGAATTTTAATTTGGTGAAAGTTATTATATTTACTGATTATATCCCATAAATAAGGACTTTCATAAAAATTTTCAACCCCTATTTCACCCCCTTAGGGGCAGAATTTCCAGAAACTTTTAAATACATAATAATTATCTACTTATTTTTCATAAGTAGTCCAAAAATAAAGTTCCGTGTTTCTAACTAAAAAATGACGGTCCTCCATACAAATTTTCAACCCCTATTTCACCTCTTTAGGTGTAGAATTTCCAAAATTCCGTCCTTAGTTGAAGTCTAGCAATTTTTGCCCGGCGATGATGAATCAGTCAGTCAGGAAATTTTATTTTATAACTAAAGACTAGCTATTTCGACTAACTTGGAGCCACCAGTTCACTTTGTAAGGACAAATTAAAATATTTTTTTCCTAGTTTCCTTTCAATAGAACGGGAAAAGTTTCATAAATCCGTCTCCTGGTTTTAACCTACCTTCATTTTTCTGGTAACAATCTTTAGTTATAAATATTGTAACTTACACCTCCTTCTTTCATATTTATTGATCAAATATTCTTCACTCACAAACATTATAACAATCCGCAGTTATTCCATATAAATGAATTCAGCAACAACATATCTTCACGCCAAGTCCCTCACGGATTTGGCAGAGAGTATTAAGTGTCAAATTTCACGATCCTTGCAGTTCTTTCTGGCTTCCTCCACATTTATTTCCCTTTACTCTTTTTACACTCTTACTCTTTTTACACTTTATACTTTTATTTTTAAATTAGCTGACCTAATCTAAATAAAAAAATAAATATTCCTGGACAAGTCACACAAATTGAATCTAACCCCAAAGTAAGCAAATTATATGCTTGTGTTATGGGTCAACGATACCAATACATAGAAATACTTAAATAGATCCTATTAATATTATAAATGCGATAGTTTGTATGTATGGATGTATGGATGTTTGTTACTCTTTCACGCAAAAACTACAAAGCCGATTAAGATGAAATTTGGTATGTAGGTAGCTGAAGACCCAGAATAACATATAGGTTACTTTTTATCTCGGAGTTCCCGCGGGATTGGGACTTACGCGGGTGAAACCGCGGGGCGCAGCTAGTACCAGAATAAATTTAATAAACACCCAGACCCGGAAATGCAGACATCTAAATGTTTAAAATTTTAAGCGAAATGATTAATTAGTGTAATAACAACTCTATATATCTTTAAGCTTGACGAATATAGCCGAAGCGCATTATTTAAATAGTACTACTGTACTGTCGTGGTAGTGTTGATAGGTTAGGTGTTAAATTTGCACACATGGCCTAAGATTTCGGATATAAGACGGCGACGCACCAGTAACATCTATATGTCGGCGACGGTTGCCTCTGACCATCTAGAAAGTTTGCATGCTTTATCTTAAAACAAAATAAAATATCAACTTCTTGCTCTTCGGGAGTGCTGATAGAAGTGAATCCTAAACTATTTAAGTAATGCATTTTTAATGTTTTTGAAAAAGTTAAGGAATAACACAAATTGCTATAATTATCCGTATTAATGTACAATCATATATGTAGTAAAATAAAACATAAACTGAATTAATTTTGTTCAAGAACAAAAAAAAATTAAATATCGCGCGATGTGAGATCCTCAAACTTCCTCACCCGTATTTTTTATTTCATTTTATAGGAAGGCAACCAAGCAGACGGATTTCCTAATGGTAAGAAAATCACGCCGCCTAGAGACACCAAAAATGGTAATGGTGCGTTGCCAACCTGAGGTCAGAATGTTAGGAATCGAGCAAAAGTAAGTTTACCGGCTACCTGACCCTCCGAACCCAAACCCGTCATGACGTTATGGCGACAGGAATAGGTAAGGTGGTGGTATCAATCCGGGCGAGTCGCTGCGAAACTCTACTACCTAGCCAGATGTCACGGTGTTAGTGATGATAAGTATATGCTCGCCTTTTACGAGCTGCCTGGCAAGAAAGGCAGATGTTCTATTCTGCAAAGGAGCCCGGACCAACACGGGGCAACGTATGACATGACATGCAGCAACAACATGCAGTGATTTTGTTCCCCCCGTCTTACAAATTTTGTGCCACGTGTCTTGAATCGAGTTAACATTTTTCAACCACCACAAAAAGTGCACAACGTCGCTAAATTTTTGTGCACAAAAAAATATGCAAGTACCTTTTGTTGCCGTCGAAGTCTTCGAGCTCAACCCTTAACATGTAATCGTCATTGTTGGTGAGCATATAGATATTCTCGTTTCCAAGCCAGAACTCCTTGCTCGGATCACCGAATCCATTCTTGTAGTCACTCCAGTCTCGGTTGAAATTTTCCGCTGGCACTCCGAAGTCATCTCTCCGATGGATGACCTAGAAACCAACCAATGTTAGAACCAAGTGAGAACCAAGTAAGAACCTAGAATAACTTTCAGTTCAGTTTGTATGGGAAAAATTAAAATGTTGTTTTTCCCAGTTTCCTCACAATCGAACAGGATAAAAGTATTCTATGACCTTCTCCAGGTTCTAAGCTACCTCCCAATTTTCAGCCTACTCGGTTCAGCTGTTCCTGAGTTATAAATAGTGTAACTAGCACCACTTTCTTTTATATACATAGATATGAATTCACGACTTTATTAGTGTAAAATGGTAAAAGACTACACAATGGTTAATTAACACGATTTTACTCAAGCTTCTATCGTTATCTCCCCCTTCAAGGGGAATGATGATTTGAGTCTTTTGGGGAGATTTTTGGAAATAATGTAGCCTATGTTGGAACACAAATATTCAACTATACGCGTTTTAAATTTTTGTCGTGAGAGCGTAAAAATACACAAACAAACTTTTTGATTTACATCTTCGTCCGCGTAGATAAAATTTTCATACAATCTTTCATCTCCCGTTATTGTTCTTTGTATTTTTTTTTAAAGCAGCCTGTCTTATTTGGTTTTCAACATGAAATTTCAAACAAATTGGTCTAATGGTTGAGTCGTGAAAGTATAATAGTTAGACAGAAAAACAGACAGACAAACTATCGCATTATATAAGTAAGGGTATGGATGACAGTGAACAAGCACACAAATTTACTAACCATGTCCATATACACTATAGATGTTAGAGGTGTGTAGTTGTCCAAATATGCAAGTGTTCTAGCTACCTTACCATTCGATCAGGAATGCGATAGTGCTAAACATTGTCACCTTGGCAGCTAGAATAGGTTAGGCGGTGAATCCTTAATCGGGACAAGTAAAAAAAACAGGTTGCATTCTGGGAGTGCCGGCAGAAGTGAAAGCTTGAATATTAACGTTGTGCATTTTTGACATTTTGGAATGGTTAGGGAATAATTTTGCACTAGTTGCTTTGTCTCGGGCTGAGCAATCTGCTCGGCCCACAAAGCTCGGTGAAGTTGCATAAAATCACGAGATTAGCAGCAAATTAATCATTCAAAAGAAAAAAAAACTAATTGCTTTAATCATCTGTATGAAAGTACTATCATTTATGTGTTAGAATACAATATTCATTTAATGCGCTATCGTACACAAACATGACAAAACGAAAGTCTTACGAATGTTTGTCTTACGTATCAGGTCACGTTTCCTGACGCGAGTTTAAAAGTTTTTACCCATTCCAAAAAAAGTGAGCATCGCCGCTAAAGAAGTTTTCACTTCAAAAAAAAAAAACATTTATTGACAGACTAAAACTTACCACACATCATTACCAAACAAAAAAAGCAGCAAGAAATCTAACAAATCTAAGTAGTATCTAAGTAAAAAAATCTAAGTACAGCTTATCTTAAGCAATCTTGATATTATTTGATTAACTGAGTATTTATAGATTTAAACATTAGCCACCAAAGACGGATTTAGATTTCGGCGGCCCATAGGTAATGGATATGGTGGAGGCCACCAAATCCTTTGTGGTTGACAGTTGAAAGTTTCTATTAAGATCAAGTTAAAGAAGAGAGTAATTGAATGACAAGCTAAGATAGTCAAAGACCCTAGTTCATACAAAGGTTACATTTTAATAAAAAAAATTTCAAGCTCTAAATGACTGTATTGGGGAAAAATGTTTGTCCGTAAATTTAATCTATACTGATGAAGTCCGGCTAAACTTTTCGGATACTTGGATGATGTATGTTGATGATTATGGATTATGATGGTGGCGTCAGTTTTTTTTACAGTTTTACTGTACTTAAGATAATGATTTCTCAGTAACTTCCTTAACACAAACATAACGTAAGAGTTCTCTTTTGGGGTTAGTATGATATATTTATAGTCTATCCCCTTACTAATAAAACTTATGCGCCCGTTAATCTGGTGCGTAACTTTATTTTTGCTAACAAAAAATTAAGTTACACATACCATATCAACGGGCGTGTAGGTTTTATTAGTAAGGGGGTATGTCTTTTATACATTTGCACTACTTGTTGCAAATAATACTGAAAGAGTCTATTTATATAGATAGGATTTTTATAGTCCTCATTTATTTTTAACCGAATTAAAAGAGGAGGAGGTTATCAATTCAACTTTGTTATTTTGTATTTTGTTACGTGATTATTGGGTTAATAGGAATATTGGAGATTTTGATAGTTTTTTTGGAATGTGTTAAGTACATATATGTATAAGTTACGCGTAATCTGCCCTCATCGGTATGGAAAGAGAAGCGGCTACGGGGGCTGCCGCCTATCAAGCCAAGCTCGAAAAGGCGAATCGAGGATTGGAGAGTGCTATAGTTACTTGGAATGTGAGAGGTGGAATGGAAGCGAAGATGTATGAATTGATTGGATTTGGAGGCAACTAGGCGCTTTGCAAGTATCGTTATATTTGGCACTCGACTCTCCTTGCCTACCCCGTAAGGTTGGCGTGACTATATGTAGACCATGATTTCGTGGTGGTGTCATTTAAATTTGATCAACATCCGACCAGCAGTTTTTTAAGGAACTTGATTTATGCCTGGTTCCTATAGTCAAGAAAAAAGACGTTTTGCCTACGAATGGTAGTGTTTTGTACGAATAGTAAAAATCGAACTACGGTCGTTCGATCGATTCGAATTAAAATGGTGCCACAAGAACTTTGTTTTTATTAGAAAATTAAAAAAAATAACTCTTTTTGAACGACCAGTCGATCAAACCCGGGAGCTCATGGGGTCAAGTTCAATAGATTTTCATATACCTCGAAGAATCTCCGTATGGATCTAGATCCGCTGAAGTAGAATAGACCATTTGCCTCTCTGCCAGACAGCTCGTAAGAGGCGAGCGTAGGTCAAACATAGGTCAGTACCACCAAGACCACTGGTGGTAGAGTATTGTGCAACAATTTGCCCAGATAGAGATCCACCGACTTACCTATTTCTGCCAACATAAGGACTCGGTGGTGTTCCGGGCTGGAGGATAGGGTAGCCAGTAGACTTTCACAATAGGCCTCATATCCCGGCCATAGGACAGTGACGCACCTGTAACATCTATGGTGTCTATAGGCAATGGTCGTCTCTTACCATCAGGAGACCCATGTGCTTATTCACTAAGCTTCACACATATGAAAAATAGTCTGCATCCTCAACTAGACTATTACCATTGGGCGATGGCTGAATGCTTTAAAAATGTAAGGAATGAAACTTACCGTCCATCCGCCGTCAGCAATGTTTTGTTCGCAGTACACCTTCAAGAACCAGTAGGTTGTACCCCGGATTTGCAGGTAATAGACGCCCGACTCACGCATACCCGCATTGGAGAGATCCACACAAGAGTAGCCCTGTAACATGATATTGTTTAGGGAAACGTTTTTAACAATAACAGTTGCATAGCAACAAGCAATATAAATAAATCGCATAGCATTTATTATGTAGTAACTAAATAACAATAGCTTGTATTTATTTTACGGCCAATTTCAGTAACCTATCTAAGATAAGAGATAGGACTACTTGAGATCAGTTACCAGGCGGTTGCCCGTTTTTTAATAATCTATTTACAATCATGAATGTCAATTTCGCGTGGTCATCGCATTACGCCTGAATGGAAAAGCTGCAAAATTGCAGGGTGAACAGGATAAATTTTATTTAATTTTACTTTATACAATTTTTCCCATATGCAAACTGGTAGTAATTTCAAACAATACAAAATTCACTGGCTCGGCTAGTAATTATTATGAGATTCGTTTAATTTTAATTTTAAAAAGTTTGTGTAAGTTCAGAAAATATTCAAAAGGTAAAAAAAATCGAATTTTTGTATCAATTGCTAATTTATCGCTATCTTTTTCCAACAAAGGTAATGGAAAGAGACAAACAATCTGTAGTGCCAAATCAAGTAGTCAAAGTGTCAAGTAGTGCTGTCAGGTTAGTCTGTACACGATATTTTTACAGACGATCAATATATTATGTACCTATTCCTCAGAAAACGTTTATTAAAAACGTCACAATTTGACATGTCCAGACTAATCTGAAATTCGAAAATGTTCCATCTCTTTTGTTTTTATTTCATTTGAAAAAGATACTTAGCATGTATCTAAAATAAGTTTATTAGAATTACCTACTAACAACATTGGACAAAATCAAGTTCGCCGAAACAGCTAGTAAGTAATCAAAATATTTGTAGATAGGATATTGAAAATGGCCGTTAGTCAACAAATCTAATACATAGATATAAATACAAATATAAATATAAAAAACAAACACCCATGAATACAAAGAAAAAGGTAAATAAAGATAGAAAACATTTATTATTGAAGTAATTCACATCGCAAAATAAAATAAATCTAAAAAAATAAACACCCAGGAATACAAACAAACATAGAAAGAAAGAAAACACTTATTATTGGACTAATTCACATCGCAAAAAAACTTAAATCTAGTTGAAGAAAATATAAAAAATACAAAAAAGCAAACAAAAATTGTAACATTAGTTCGTCAATATACATCTCAATATTTATTGAGGCATGGTACTTCAACTTTGGTTTTCAGTATTCTCTGTTTGACAATATGTTTTTCCCCGTGTTGGTCCGGGCTCCTTTGCAGAAGAGACCATCTGCCTTCCTGCCAGGCAGCTCGTAAAAGGTGAGTATAGGCTTACTGTCACTAACACCGTGACATCCTACAAGGTGGCAGAGTTTCGCAGCGATTCGCCCGGATTACCTATTCCTGCCACCATAACGTTCAATGCTTGCCGTTGACGTGTTCCGGTTCGGAGGGTAAGGTAGCCGGTAAACTTAGTACTTTTGCTCGAGGCCTAACATCCCGGTCTCAGGTTGGCAACCACCTTTAGTGTCTAGGCGGCGTGAATTTCTTACCATCAGAAAATCCGTCTGCTTGTTTGCCTTACATTATCATAAAAAAATGAAAAAATGTTCATCATATTGTCGGCAATCATAAATGTATTGAGTGAATTAACCTATTATTCTAAATTATATCACGGCCGATACGGCCAATGTTAATAATATTTCTCTAAAGATGGATTTCAAGCAATCTAGACAGCTGCTTATCCGCCGGCCTATCCTATACTTAATTGCCATATTTATTCTGTCCGCAGATATGTTATTGGCAAGCGATAACATAAAAATGGATCAAAATATCAATCTTGGACAGCAAGATTTGGATTAGGATTGATATTGGCCGGTTGTTATCGATTTGTAATGATTAATCAAGCGTTTAATTACTATTTGTTTTTGGCATAAAGTGATTGCCGCCACTGTTTAGGGAAGTATTGATGTCATATTGTGATATTTTGTTACTAGCGCTAACTTTATTTTATCTGAAGAAGATAACGATATGTCTGCTCCTATTGGAAATTGAACCCAAGCCTCGAAATTTTTCGGACACGGAATTTAAAGTTACGGACATGAATGATACTTGTTTGTTCTGTTGATTAAAAAACACTTTATTGTGTTATAATGTTAGCCTTAAAAATGAAATTCCCATTTTTTTTAAAAAGGAAAGATAAAAAGACTGTTTTAAATTAACGTTTAGTACTTATTTGGTTGGAAGTTACTTCCTAAGTTAAAAGCCATGATGATGCTGTAAAAGTGAAACCGGTTGGCTATAGAGTAACGAAATATATTAAATAAAGTGTATAGTGGATAAGTACAAGTGTTAACTACAAAAAACTGTGTAATGACGTGAAAAGTGAAACCGGTGTAACATATTATAGTGTATTAGCTGACCCGGCAGACGTTGTTCTGCTATATTTTTAATGTGATTTTAGTAACAATAAATGGGATGAGTCACCCTCATCACTTAGGGTTATAAAAAATAGATGTTGGTCGATTCTCAGACCTACTCTATATGCTCACAAAATTTCATGAAAATCAGTCAAGCCGTTTAAGAGGAGTATGGGAACGAACATTGTGACACGAGAATTTTCTATATAAGATTATGAAAAAAGTACCAGAGATATTTAAAAAAACTGAGTATTAATGTATACCTACTATTCTTGTTAATTAGAAAAATGTGACAAATGATGTCAAAACAAAACCGCTTCAGAAATAACAGTTTAAGACAATTTTCTTGAATTCGTTGCAAGGTAAATTACGCCGCGTAAAGTTTAAACTAATATCGCTTAAAGCAAATATTTGAACAAAAACTGTTTAGAAAGTGGATCCACGCTTAGGGTTGTCCAAAATTAAAATAAATAACTAATTATTATAACTTTTTATTGACTTGTTTGTAATAACAAAAATGCGACTTATTTTCGACCTTCCAATGCCTTCCATAAAATGTATTTTTTTCAACTAGTAACAGCTATATTACTATAGATCAGTTACCAGGCAACCATTGCCATTTTTTAATAAATAACAGAAAAACCTTAGCAGCAAAACTATAGTTAGAGATAGGCTATCTTTAACTATAGATAGATTATTGAAATTTGCCCCTATAAGATATTTTCAGAGCGAATTCTGTTAATCTTATCGCTGATATCTATTTAAAATAAACTAGCGGCCCGGTACGTGCTTTGCTACGTATATGGCCGTATGAATAAAATAAAACAAAAAAAAGAAGAAAGAAAACACAACTTAAAAAAGTTTCAATATGACAGCGAGGATTGTGCTGTCATGTGAAAAAAGTTTGAATTGAACTGAAAAATACCTATTAAAAAAATAATCCGTCATTTTTTGAATTTATTTGTTACAAAAAATGTGATAAATGAAGAACTGCTGTACCGATTTTAGGCAAACTTCACATATAAACCATCTACTAAATAGTCCAAACAAAGCCTAAACATTTGGTTTGGATAGGTGAGCCCGTTCTTGAGTTTTAAAATTACAACGAATAGTGGCATTGATTTTTAAATGCATATTTTCGGTAACTTTTTCAAATTTTTCATTTCATGAGAAGCGTTTTTGTATAACTAGAATGCCATGTATAAATAGAGCATTTCAATTCGTTTTATTAGATTTCTTTAATTATTAAGACTAGCTTTTGTTATCCACTCGTTCGTAGTAATCATTAATCGTTTTTATGAAATTAACATTAATTGGTAATTTAAAAAAGGTGCATGTTATATTATAGTTAGACATAAAAATAAATGTTACATACACACACACATACATATCTTCACGCCAAGTCCCTTACGGGGTAGGCAGAGAGTATCGAGTGCCAGACCTCACGATCCTGACACATGATCTTTCTGACATACCCAACTCTCGCTTCCATACAATAACGTTGGGATAAGCACAGATTATGCAAAGCTAGTCTAGCTTTTAGACTCAAAACCTCGCTTTGGAATAGCTTACCCAACGCTCCATTCACACTATTCCCTGCACTCACTCTCCTCTCTACATCCGCGGTGTACCTTCCATCCCTGCTAAAAGCACAACCAAGATATACAATTTCAATCACTTGTTCCAGCACTACATCATCAACCACAACTCTTACATCCGTTCTGGCTACATCTCTTTCAAATACCATTACCTTGGTTTTCATCGCATTCAAATGTGAGCCGCTTTCTTTACAATCTTCTTCCATAACTGTCACCAGTGTTTGCAGCTCAAATGGTGTAGAGCCCAAAAGTACAGCATCATCTGCATAAAGCAGACAGTTCACCACCCAGTTCACCCACCTTGTTCACCCATACGCATTCCCACATTCAATGATCTTAACCTTTGCAGACATTTGTCCAAATACAAGATAAACAAGCGTGCTCATAAATGTTCATATTATTATAAGTATCTCACAGATAAACGTGCAGTTTTTATGGGAGTGACGTTTGAAATGTCAGTAAAATATGTTAATTCCTTTGAATAACAATGAGTAGTAGTTATTTTGGCAACCCTAGATTTTAACATTACTTTCTTATTTGCATTACTAACTATAACCTGAGGCTTAGTCCGTATTTTAACATTAACTTTGTTAAACAAACTACTTGAGCAACCGATTATATATGTATGTATTAACTTCTTTCACCATTATCTACTTGTAAAAGTCTCATCAAAATCAATAGAGCCATTTCATTTCTACTGCTTCTTTTTCTTATTGGTATAAACCTCTATCGCCTCTAACTATGTGGATGTGGTGGAACGCAACCAGGGCTACTTGCTGCATGGCACTCGACCAGCAGTGGTCTTGTTGGTTATGACTCATATAGTCTTTAATCGCCTTTTACAAGCCTGGCAAGTCGTCAGACGGCATATTTTAAAAGGACATTAATTTGTCACATTATGATATTTTAAGTATCTGTGTAATCTATATATTAATATGTGATGCCAAAACTTTGGACCCCTTTTTACGAAAATTGCGAAGTCGGAGGAGCATAAAATTTGGCACACTGGCGCACATAGACTATAGTAAGAGTAAAGTTTAGATTATATTATAATTTGTATTAGTGTAATTTATTTTAGTCATTTTTTTTTAATAGGATGGTTAAAATCCGTCACATACATTCCATTCCGAAAAATCCTTAAAAAATACTGTCGAATGCAGATTATACATTTGTTTGGAATTACTACGTTCGAAATTGCGTTCCAGTTTTTCTGTTCGGAATTATTATAATATTAATTAAATAGTAAAGAATATCGGATAATAGAATAAGGTCTTTTAACTTGCAATTGTATTTCCCTGTGTTGGTCCCTTTGCAGAATAGACCATCTGCCTGCCAGCCAGCTCGTAAAAGGCGAGCATAGGCTTACCGTCATCAACACTGTGACATCCTACTAGGTGGTATAGTTTCGCAGCGACTCACCCGGATTGGTACCACCGCCTTTCCTATTCATGCTACCATAGCGTCCAATGCTTGCCGTTGACGTGTTCTGATTTGGAGGGTTAGGTAGAAACTTACTATTGCTCGAGGCCTCAGGTAGCAACGCACCCCTTTGGTGTCTCTAGGCGCCGTGAATTTCTTAACATCAGAAAATCCGTCTGTTTGTTTGTCTTTCATTATCATAAAGAAGCTTTTAAACACATATACCCTTACGGTGTTGGCAGAGAGTATCGAGTGCCCGACCTCACGATCCTGACAAACCTGTCTTGCTTCCTGCACATTCATTACCCTTTTGATACAAACACGCCGGTTTTGGAAACTCTTGACACCACCCTCTGAAAATATCCGATTGATCTTATCGTGGAATGTCAACCTTGGTCTCCCCGGTTACTATTTACTATTACCATTCACATTCGCGTTTTATATCTGGTTTGTCAATCTTTCATCTGTTATTCTTTCCACATGACCGAACCAGCGGAGCATGCTCTTTCACATTTTAACACCAACACTTTCTTTCAATCTCACTCTTTCTCGGATCTCACTGTTACGAATGCGGTCAGCGAGCGTTACACCACAGATTTTCCGTAATGCTCTCATATCGACCGCATTTATCCTACTCCCATGCTTTTTCTGACATACCCAATTCTCGCTTCCATACAATAATGTTGGGATAAGCACAGCACAACATACAACAACAAGTTGCAAGTACAACATATTAATAACATTTTCCATATAACTGTTGTTTGTTTAAGAACTGTCTGTGTGGCCGTGGGTAATAAAAATTAGTATAAGTTAAAATGGAGCTCGTTAATAATGAATTAATTAGTGTAGCAACACATGTAACTACACCGGTAGACGAAAACGTGTTTCTTATATTCAGATTATAGTCCGAAGGCCGGCATAGCCGCCACAGCGTCTGCGACACTTATGACGAGAATTCCAGCTTTTGAAACCATTTTTTTTTATGATATTGAAAGGCAAACAAGCAGACGAATCTCTTGATGGTAAGAAATTCACGCCGTCTAGAGACACCAAAGGTGGTAATAGTGCGTTGCCAACCTTAGGCCGGCTCGAGCGAAAGCGAGTTTACTGGCGACCTTATCCTCTGAACCGGAACACGTCAACAGTGAGCACTGACGTTATGGCAGCACGTTTAAGAAAGGTGGTGATACCAATTCGGGCGATTTGTTGCAACCCTACTACCTACCTAGTCAGATGTCACGGTGTTATTGACGGTAAACCTAAGCTCGCCTTTTACTAGATGCCTGGCAGGAAGGCAGATGGTCTATTCTGCAAAAAAGCCCGGGTCAACTCAGGGAAAAAAGAAAGTTGTCTCGAAACAGCAACATGTTCGAAGCTAATCTTAATTTGGCGGCAATTGCTTGTAAATCAATGTCAGGCGGTACGTGCAGTACTTACCAGGTGGTAGACTACTGTATGTACTTAGATGTACTTACGTATCCGTTGCAGAACTCTACTCCCAATACTACCACCAATACTAGGTAAGACAGAGGTACCCCACTGCCTTACCTATTCCTGCCGCCATAATATCAGTCAGAAAGCACTGACGTGTCGGGAACATAAGGATAAAGTAGCCGATAAACTTACATTTGCTCGAGGCCTAACATCTCGACCTCAAGTTGGCAACTCACCATTACCACCTTTGGTGTTTCTAGGCGGCTTAAATTTCTTGCCATCAGAATACCCGTCTGCTTTTTTGCCTTCCAAAATCATGAAAAAAGTATAGGTGTAAGTATTTTGTTTCTACTCGGAATCATAACGCGGGAACTGTCATATGAATTCCTGCCGCCATAACGTCAGTGTTTGCCGTTGACGAGTTCCATTCGGGATGATAAGGTAGCCGGTAAACTTACTTAGCTCTAGGCCTCACAACCGGGCTCGGCAGACTTGCACATTAGGCTAGCATCTCAGCCACAGAAAAGCAACGCACCTTTAACTGTGTTGTCTATAGGTCATAGTTGTCACTTACCACCAGGAGATCCTCTTGTCCGCTGTCTTGTATGCCAAACAATATTCCGGAAGCTTATAAGGATGCCATGGCTTTACTAAGACTTTGACATGACTGATTATGATGACTTATGACTTATTTTCGAATAACTCCAGATTTTACGAAATCGGGCAACAATTTGATTTACATTAATTACAATTGATTACTGGTAAATTCTCGCAAGCATTACAAAAAATAAAAATAAAAAACTTAAATCTTGTATTCCTCTTTCACATTACTTATATTGAAGAGTCAATCAATATGGCCCTACATATACATTCGGAGATATGTTACAGAAGTTTTATGCAAATCTATAAAGTTAGAACTTATCTACTATCGCAATTTTTCGTACGGATATTTTAGTAAATACGGAATTAAATATGTGTGTTTCAGACCTAAAACGGGAGCAAGTTGTCTGCATCCGTATTGTTTTGGTAACAGAGCCCTGGTATAGATTACATTCGGTAATTGACGTATCGAAATAATTTTTTTAGTCTAAAATTTAGTGAACTTAGTTACCAATAGAGGTGCTGAGCGCTTACCATGCAGCGCAATACTTGCTAGCGTCTGAGTTAATTATTTTTATGAAAATTTGGAACTCCGCCTTTGCTGGCAAATAAGAGAACTAAATTTTCAGACCAAAAGCGCTACAGATTTCGATACGAAAAATATCGATCGTAAACAATATCAACTCATTGTAAAGGCTCTGTTGAAAGTATTTATACAAATAACTTTAGTAGACGCTATCGAGTATAGCAAACTCGACAAGTCGTAAACTCATGGTAGGGACTCAGAGCCCTGACAATGAGTTTACGACTAGTCAAGTTTACTATACTCGCTACCGTCTCTGTAAATTATTTGTATAAACACTGAACAGAACAGGTAAGTAAGAGAAACACATTTTTAAACCAAAAGTGTCATAGATTTCGACACGTAACTTACCGAACGTTTTCTATACCAACTCAGAAAGGCTCTGAGCCTTTACCATGAATTGCTATAGATTACGTTCAGTAATTCATGTATCAAAATCCATAACGCTTTTGGCTTCAAAATTAGCAATAGAAGCGCTGTTAAAAGCTTCAACGTATAACTTACGTTGACTTTTGAATGACTAATTTGTGTGCTGACCGCGAGGTTTTTACAACTTCACCGGGCAAAAAAAGTGCTATCGAGTAAATATAGTAAACGCGACAAGTCGTAAACTCATGGTAGGGGCTATTGTAAAGTTACATTAACGAGGCCGATACGTCATTCTCGGTCACATATCGTAGCGATACCGTGGCACAGTGAGACAGGTGAGTGTATTATGCCACCGTCATGTTACAATTGCACAATCCCGATATAACCAGCCCGTCATACAACAATACCGTAATACCGCAGTGGGAACAGCCGGTTCTTATGCCCACGAGCCCGCGTTGTATGTGTATCAACCAGTTTTACGTAACTATTATGAACAAATTACACTTTCCTCGTGTGTGACTCGCGACATTTTTAACTACATGAAAAAAAGACATTTTCACATGCATGTTATATAAAACTTCCGTGTCATTTAAAGGTTCTTTAAGTAATAATTAATGTTATAAATCTATAACGAAATTAAACACGATAATATTTTAGTAATTACGTTAATTTAACGTATTATTGGTGTGGGTTGTGGTCTTTTCACACTGTTGTTAGTAGAGTTTATTGAAAGAGAGAGATTGAGTTCTTAAGAGAGAAACCTATAAAATATTTAAAAATATTCTTTATTTATTATATTCAAATAGTTACAAACAGCGATTATAATCTCTATAATAAATGGCTTGTGTAAACGACCAATGTCACATATCTAAATACAAGCATATTATTACATAATTATTGTATATTATCACAATATATACACAGATTTTCTGAATTCCGCATTAATGTAGTAAGGAGTAAATGTGAGACAAAATAAAGACGTAAATCATATAAGTTATTACATTTTCATAGATCAAAATAGGTTAGATGAAATGAAATTTATATATTTGCTGAATATGTGTGTTAGAAGATGTTTGTTAACAAAAGATATTTGTTAATACCAACATATTCTAGCACTTTGTGGTGTGCAAATATTTTTAAAATTTATTATTTAGATTTATAACATGTTTTAATATTTGAACATAATTTTAAAATATGATTAGGTTTAACCTTAACAACCATATTCTACCACCGTTTCCAAACCTTGCCAATCAGGAGAAGAAACGGCAAAACAATAATGAATTTTGGTAAGCAAAATGTGAGGCGTTTTGTCAGAAACAGTTTTTTTTTTACTAATCGCTTTGAAATCTCGAAATATAATTTTAAGTTTCCAATTCTATTGACGATCCTCTTAAGTGTATTTTATCACAATATTAGAACTCTATTATATTTCATGCTAAGCTTACCACTAGTGAGAATAGACCCTGAGCTAGACGGCGCACGGCGGTACTTTGCATCTATAGGTTATAACAAGTTGCCATTTAAATATTCTCTTGTGCTTGGTTTTCCGCTTTAAGCAAACAATATCATTTGCATTCGCAAGAAAGTGGTACTTACTACTGAATGTTTCAAGCACGATGTATTACGTATATCGCAAAATTATTATACTAAGTAATATGGTTTTAGTTAACTGAAAACCATTACTACGCGGAAACGGTGAAAAAGTTAATTACAAAATTAACATGTTATCGTTTTAGTTTATTTAAAAATGGATTAAAACTTTATTAAAATGTACTTTTTTACCAAATTATGTAGTTTCTAACATTATCTAGTTTTAATTAATATAAATTTCTAATAAATGTGATCAATTTGTTTAATATGAAAATACTTGCATACCATTTGGTAGAATATGCTGGTATAATTAGAAATTTTTATAACAACACATTATAATTGTTGAAATTATACTAATTTAATTTCATTACGTACGGGATAGACAATATCTAAAGTTCTGCATCAACTTTTGCATGGGCGCCGCCAGAATGATTTTCAAGGAGGTGCATCTCCATCTATACATACTTATTATTATTAACCAATTTAAAATATTATAGAAATAAACTGGTATAACATGTAGATAATAGAATTGAACTAATTCTACGATCTGTCTGACAATGATCTAGCGCAAGTAGGAAAGAGCAAAACTTTGTATGAAATTTGGCTAAATTTTGACGATGGTTATACTATCGGGTTATATACACTCATTTCACTCACTCCATATACTATTTTTTTCAGACACTCTATCGTTCCAAACTGTAGAATTTTCGAATATGCTTAAAAACATATTATATAAATTTACTATTTATTTATTTGTATAATTCCAAACATGTTTTATCATATGTTTTGTACACATCTATTCCAGTTATAAAGTGGAAAGATTTTATTGTTTGTTTTTAATATGGTTTGTATTGAATAGGCTGCGAAACTAGTGAACTGATTTGAAAAATTCTTTCGCCATTAGAAGCAGACGTTGTCCCTGATGAGATATATTTGTAACTAGAAAAAATAGAGATCATTACTTAAACTTCAATAATGTAACCCAAGATGTAAGCTAGTTAGTTACAATAGTCTTTCATAGCGTGCGATGCGAATACCGTTACAGGTAAGACAAAAAATGTTCTCCAATATCAAACAACGTATTAATATCTACAAAAATCTCTGCATCACCACATATTTAACTATTATATTTAAGATATATTAACTACATTTTTACATTTTAAAAGTTGATAGAAATGTCGACCATATTCGGATTATGTTATCCATCCTTATTCAAATAAATTATTTCATATTAAAAACTGTTTTAATGACTTAAGATTACTTTTTGAATTATTTAAATCAAGCAAAAGATATTAGGAATTAAAAATTTCATTGTTTGTTTGTTTGTATGGAATAGTCTCCAAAAGTACTGGACCGATTTGAGATTATATATAAGATAGTGGAGATAGGGGAGAATTACCTTTCCGTCCTAAAAAAACTTGACTGACTAATCAAATCTGCAACATGAAATATAGGACTTTTTTTAAGTTGACATTAATTACCACTTAATGAACCGATTCGGAATCATGAGTTATCTTTCTATCATGAAGTCAAATCCAACACCGGAACCACTAGACCACAGAGGCGATAAGAAACCAACATTTAATGGTTAAATACCATTATATTTTAGTTTCTTGTTGTAAGGTGCTTAATAGAGATTTATCCTAAATATTCGTATAAAGGTATAACGTTGGATTGACGGTTTAATATTATTTGTGAATGCAAAATGTGCCAGTCAAGTTAAGAGTTAATTACAGCCAACGTTTACTTATTATAAAATATGACGGCCAGCAAGGCAGGTTGCTTAATGCAGCCTTATAAGGCACATAACCAAACATAGCCTTTGAAAAGCTAAACGAATACCGAAAATATACATTTGTGATACAGTTATAAATTGAATCGTGATTTGTAAGCGTGCCGCCGGCGCTGGATCTGATTTCAAATTACTGATATCGAGCTAAATAAATAACGTGTTTTAATACAAATTGTAGGCAGTATCTTATAGGTTTAAAGGTTATCTTTCTGTACATATCTTGCACTGTGTGCAAAGAATATCAAGTGCAATTAGTGTCTTCGGCTAGACGTGGATGCCCTGGTTGTGTCTCTGCCTGTTTCTTTGGGGATACGGGCGTGAAGATATTATAACTTTTTTAAGAGTAGCGATTCATACAGAATAAGCTTCCTTTACATTCAATACCTTCTACAAACTCGCCGCTTTCGGAAACTCTTAACAAAAGCTTTATTCTCACTTATGGTTGGGAGGATGTCAATCTAGGTCATTTTTTCTTCTGATGGTACCTACTTATCCTAAGTGGAGAAGGAGTGGAGGACCCTACGTCCTGTACGGGACGGTTTGACAGCAACTCCTTAGAGCCGAAACACATAACCTCTTTGCGGCACCGCGGCGCTAGACTCGGCAGTAGCATCACTGCCAATTGTAGTGGCGCGACACTATTTAATTATTTTAAACAGTGTAATATATATTTAATAACAAATAAGCAATAACTTTCTTACGATGGTCCACGGCAGAGACGCTTCTGTGACGTCGCAATGCCGTAACGCAGACCAACGATTTTAGCAGCGCGGCATCGCAACGCGGTTAAGTGTTTCGGCCCTACATATCTCTGCTGTAACAACGCCAAATCATGCACTTGTTGTGTATTGTGCTGAAGTTTGGGGTAACTTATAGATAATGTGTAACCTAAGATTTAAGTCACGGGAGGTGATGCTCTACTCCCTGGTGATGATGTCTAATAACGGTTGTAGACACCAACTCTTGCCATATTACCATCCGTTTTTTTGGGTATAAAAAAATTCAACCTAAATAAATATTTGTAAAAACGTGGAGGAGTTTTCATAACCTTTCTTGTATTCCTGAGACGTCGGCTTCTCAATCATTCCATATTTACACTAAAACAACAAGCACTGACGTTATAGTAGCAGGAATAACTCAATGTATAACAATTAGAAAGACTCGTTTCTGAATGCTTTCGCATAGTTGAAGGTATTTCAGACAAACATTTGAAATATATTTCAAAAATTGCTTGCTTGATCAGTATTCTTAATTAGCAGTGATAGAAATAGATAGTGTCTGTGCCTAAACTTCGATAAACAACGACAAGAAACGGAGACTTCCTTAGGATTTTTTTTTGGGACATCTGTCCCATAATTCGGGACAACATTTAAATACATTAAAATTGTTATTTGGAATAAGTTATTTGTCTATATTTACTTAAAGTTTGCGACTAGACATAATGTAATCATTCATTTAAACATTCAGAAAAAATATATAAGACGTATATCAGCCTCGATATTATTTAACAATGGCACTTCTGAGGCCCGCGAAAGGAAGGAAAGCTTAAAATTTGAGATAACTTGTTTGACTGCGCTATGACGTTTTCACATTACCGGTGTTGAGAACTTTAGCGATTGCCACCACCAGAACAACACTAAAAGACACAACTAAATTACTATTGAGTACAAGAAAATGTTCACAATCTGTTACAAAATTCGTCATTACACTTTATACTACAAGGTCGCTAGCGCTGCAATGTTTTCTTAAACGTGTACGGTTTGTCCAACGCTACCTTCGGAAACATGTATGAAGACCAAATTATAAACAAGTCCATTCAACAAACAAGTTATTATGTATTACATTCGCGTCGCGTAATACGTGGACGATATATTTATTCTAAAGTTATGATGTCAATATTATAGGACTCACTTTCACATCTTTGTAGTTGGCGACGATTTCCGAAGCGAAAGTATTATTGCCTATTATGGGCTTGTTCTTAACGCTTGGGAAGATGATACCGCCCTTGCGGCTTGTGGGGCGCTGGCTGGAGGCAGTGGAGCTCCCAGCATTGCCACTTCCAGAATTAGCAGGGGTTACTGTGACCGTTGCGCTCGTGGGACTCACACTCGAATTGCTGGGACCGCTTGGGCTGTGTGGGACATCATCATTAGTTACAAATAAATGAGCGTAATCATTCAATCATAATCAAAAACATGGAAGAAAAAGGAAATTCGCTGTGTGAATTCGCTAAGCATGAACATTCGCTTAAGCCTAAAATATATAGATAGATTTCACCTGTTAGATGCAAATGACGGTGGAGTCGTTGCAGCGGCAGTACTGGTACTTGGATCTGTAGTCGGTTCATCAATTCTGTACCGGTTTGGTGCATATTCAACTAGCCGGTCAATGGTTGGATCTAGTAACAATTCTGCGGGAACGGGTCTTTGCGCTAATGTTGCTACATCATCTTCCTGTTTCTTTAATCTCTTTTCCACCATGTCTAAGTTTTCAATGATGAGGTTCGTCTTAACACGTAGATCGTTGTGTATTTGACCTATAGCACGTTCTTGTCTTTGAGTTTGTGTCAAGAGTTCATCTGACTTCGGCACTAAGTCATCTACTGAACTTTTAGTGCCTACCACAACATCCCAAACTTCGTCCATTTTGTTATAAACACTAATCATTGGCTCTATTTTTTCCACAAGCGTGTCAATCTTGCTGGCTTTCATAGCTGGTGGAGGAGTGCTAGTGGTACGGTTCTTAAACAAGCTATTTACACTTATCGAAGCTGTTGCAGGCTCCACAATTGCTGAATGAACGTCTGCCATCATGTACAATACTTTGCCAAGATTTTCAGAGACAAGGTTTATATGGAACTGTAATTTCCGATCTACAGTTGTCATTGATGTTCTGAGTTTATCAACTTCTTTTGTTATTTCATTAACTACTTCTGAATTCAAGCCTTTGGCTATTTCTATGACATTTAGATTTATTGGTTTCTTTTCACTAGCTTCTGCGTTTATGTCATCAACTGGTAAGAAATTGTTATCTATTTGGTTTTTTAATCCTACTAACTTAGAGTCTATATCGGAAACCTTTTGGTCTAAGGATTCTAGTTTTTTATCGAGTATTTGTGTATTTGTAAGCCGTTTGTCATCTTGTTTCACATATGTGTTTTCAGTAGCCGATTCTGCATCATCTTGGTTGATCCGACTAAATAGTTTCAAGTCAAGGTTTCCTAGCTTTGAAATAATAGCATCTGTTTTGTGGATGTTGTCGTTTACCCGGGAATCAAGAGCTTCGACTCTTCGCATTAAGTGTTCAACTGCTTTGTCGAGATTTTCTATTCTTTGTAGTTTTGTTTCTAGCGTACTGACTATTACCTCGAACACGTTGAAAATGTATTGTTCCCTGTAACAAACAAAAACATGATTGTACTTTACATCATACAAGATTCGTGGAATTTAAGTGGAAACTTTTATGCAATGTTAGACGAGAGCTCAATTCATACTGTTTTAAAAAATAGTAGATATAAAACTCTGTATCATTGCAATATTTTAAAAAAGTAGCGAGAGAAAGATAATTTGTAATAGGTAAGGAATTTTTGAAACTAGTCATTCAGTTCCATTTTTTAATAAGAAGGCACGAGATCTTTTTTGCAATTCAAACTAATAACTAAACTAATCTAAAATAAACCAATCTAATAAATTAGTAATAATAATGAAGTAAACTAATCTAACTTATCTAGAATTACATTTATTTCGAATGCATTAAATATGGGTTTAGTAAATGTTGAAGTAGCGTAAAATATAAGAAGTAAAATTACACAACATCGGCATCTATTTCAATATTAAATACAAGCGGCTCGCTCCGGCTTCGCACAGGTATAAAATATACATATAAACCCTAATCTTTAATCACTTTACGTATTAAAAAAACCGCATCAAAATCCGTTGCGTAGTTTTAAATATTTAAGTATACAAAGGGATATAGGGGCACGACCCACCAAGACGGTTGGTATAGCCATGGGTAGTGGTGACCACCCACGGCTATACCAACCGTCTTGGTTATAAGAGCCGAATCGTGAGAGATGCACAAGGTCTGCTCTTAGGCTCTCTTCCTTGTGCATTTCTTGACTCTCTACAAGTTATTTCTCTCTGTCCCATGTCCCTATGTCTCCTCTCCCGTAAAGTGGCGGATGTCCCGTGTACGGTTCTTGCCTGCCGTTTCCTTTGTTAGTTCTCCAGGGATCTCCTCCTCTCATGCCATGCATGCGCGAACTCTCTAAAAAAGATATAGAGACAGAAGAAGCGACTTTGTTTTATACTATGTAGTGATGTTGCCGTAAACACTCAAATATTACTTACTATATATATATATATATACTATTATAAGGCCCAAAAAGCGCTGATCCATTTGCAATAACATTTTAAGATCTACTATAGCCAAAAAAACTATGAACATGAAACTTCCTACAAAAAGTAGTTGTGGTCTAACACAGAAAATAAAACTTCCTTTGTTTTATTGTTGACTGAAAAATTCGAGCATAATTCAGGTCTTTGGATGAATACTCAGCAGCATTATATTATTATTATCCTTATTTAATAGACACACTGGTGATGGTGATTTCACTGGTGGTAAAGTGCGTAAAGCTTGTCCGACTATGGATCGCTTTACCTATTCCCTAAGATACCAGCTTCTATTCCATAATAAGGCCTAAAACACCGGAAACAAAACAGCGACGCACCTACAACATCTTTGGTATCTACAGGAGAACAGTGTTATTCGACGTCCTATCACATAAAAAAGAGTAGTAAAAATATGTCTAATGTGTCTATCAATCAGGCAGTTCCTTATTATAACAATTCACAGTTATTCCATATAAATTAATACTAGAAAAACATATCTGCATGCCAAGCTCCTTCCGTGGTAGGCAGAGAATATCGAATGCCAAATGTCACGATCCTTGCATATGTACCTATCTTCCTCCATATTCATAACTCTTTTCTTGGCGTCTCTGTGGTCTAGCGGTTCAGTTGTTGGACTTGACTGTTTGAGGTTTCGAATCCCGGGTTGAAATCCCGGGTCGGGCAACAAAGAGAAAATTAGATTTTTCCAATTTTGTAATAAAAAAGACGTTGTTCGGGATTGGACATGTGCCCAGTTTGCGATAGGCTTGCCACCTATAACATTGTGGGACTTTGTTTTAGGCTAGTCGTGGGTGCCCTGGTTGTGCCTTTATCTACCACTTCGGGGATATGGGCGTGACGATACTTTTTTTTTAACAAATACTTCGTTTTAAACTGATATATTAATCAAAAAGTGTACAACACTTTTTGTTAACATATAACACTTGAGTAGTGAAATTAACATGGCGGCAAATGTGACGCAATTGTATACGCACTATTACGTGATTTACGTCCAACACTCGCCATGTCAGTTTCAATGGCAATAAAAGCCAAGCCTATCAATTTTGAACGTGAGTAAGTTTTTATCAAATATACTCGGCTAAATGCGAGTCGGGCTTCCGTATTATTGGCTCAGTACCCGGTATCGATAACGAATGAGAAATGTTATACTTGAGACTAGCGGTCCGCCCCGGCTTCGCACGGGTATGAAATATACAACCAAAACTTCTTCTTCAGTCTATCTATATCATGTTATTTAGTTCATAAGTTCACATCTGGTGTATACGGGTTACCGACACAAATATTTGTTTTTTATTATAGGCTATGAAATAGAACTCTGTCAATTTTTTTTGATAAGATATCAAACTAGCACACACAAATCTCGTGACGGTATATGATCGTGGCCTGTAGATAAAATAAATGTTACAGGTGCCTACCTGTCCTGAGGCCAGAATGTTAGGCCTTTTGTGCAACATAGCGTCAGTTCTTGCCAATGCCGTCTTCCATGTTGTGGGCTTGCCAAAAAATGTTAAGGTAAAAGTAACAACAAAGTAACATTTTCGGTGTCTGTCTAACAACGATTGTTCCTCATCATCAAGAGATTTGCTTATATAAGTGGAATAATATCGTTATCCAGATTACTAGTATGACACCATCAGTCAATGGGGTCGTCACATCACGTCACTTGCTTGTACTCATTAACAAGTAAAGTGTTTGGCAATTTAGAAACAACTTAGCTCCCAAACCTCAGCGTCGGTCTGTGCAAATATCTCAACATCACAAATAGCTTGCGTTGTTATTTAACTCACAATAAATTGGAGCTGCTAATCGACCAGCCAGTGCTTAGATACATTCAATAGATATCGCCCTACATAAATACATTGTGTAGGCGTATTCTCATCTAAATTGTAATACAAGAAAATAAGACGCTGTTGAAACTATTACTACAATTCTTAGGGTCTCTTTCCAAGCACAGTGCGTTATCGCCTGACGAAAACGCTGATGTAACCACGGCCAATGAATCGGAATACTCGACGGTCATAAATACTTGCAATGCTATTTTAGGGTTCTCCACATAAAGGTAAAATGGTAACCTTTCACTACATTCCCATGTAATACTCAAGATAAGTGTTATCTATATATTAAAACGCGATGCCAAAACTTTGGACCCCTTTTTACGAAAATCGCGAGGACGCAAGAGCATAAAATTTGGCACACTTATAGTTTATGTATAGAAGAAGTGCAGAACGCTAATATTTTTCAATAATAATGTTGGCAAATTGTTGGTTATTAAATCAATAAATAAAACATTACTCACACTACCATGCATAACAGATCATATATGACGTACTAAAAAGTTTGGAAACAAAGTAGTTGGTCTTGAGAAATAAGGATGATTATCAACAAGATATTATTGAGGTTTATTATGGTCGAATTTCGACCAACGGGCGACCACTAGTTTTTTTAAAACTATCACTATCTCCTTTTCCTTTATCCTGTTTTTCTTTGTGATATAAATATCAGTATAGATATACAGTAACCGATTTATGGAGACCGATACATGCCGAGAGTCTCCGAAACGGGCATGTTTGTATAATGAATATGAAGCCCCACTGGTCTGCGAGGATCGTGATACTTATAACCCAGTACTCTCTGCTTACCACGCTAGATACTTGGTGTAAAGATATTACGTATGTGTGTACGAGACCAGCATTTTTATAATGTAGAAAGGCACTTCTCTGAAGGTAAGAAATGAATATTGTTTATAGACAACAAAGGTATAGGGCAAGACCCCAATCTAAAGCTCACATAAACTATCTATTGTCTAAGTTTCCTGAGTATTTATTTCCTTATTCATTAGTCATTGTGTAATCTAAATTAATGATAATACCTGTCCACTACTTCAAATTCTTAAAAAAATAATCACGGAGGCGATAAGGTAATCAATTCCCTAATAAATAACGCCAAGAAAAATTATCGCAAAGAATGTTCAACAGTTTTTATTAATTCACTTATTTCTAGATTGAGATCTCAACCAGTTCAATCATATACTATTATTTCTATTTACCAACCCCTATTTAAAAAAAATAATTTTCTCATGCTCAGGCAAATTTATTTGAAAAGTGGTGACAAAAAATATGTCCCAACTTAGTTCTATCGGAATTTTGCTGTATTTTTAATCAGCCCGAAGTTAACAGAAATGATATTTGGTTTGTGAATATAAAGAATAAAAGCAGAATTGTATTGCTTTTGAGGACTATTGGGAACACAGACCACTAAGATGACGACTTTTAACAAAGTAATCACTCGAGTGTTAACAGAGCTTTCAGCTTTACAATTTAAAAAATGCCAGCCACGCACTAGCGGATAAAAAGTATCCGCTATTCGTCCATTTACTCTCTTTACAAATATTCTATACATGCTGTTTTTCGAAAGTTATCTGAAGTCGTAACAACTCTCAAACGAAATTAGTTTTAGGTTAGCTATAAGAAATTTCTCGTCGTAGACAATTTTACTTCTGCTACATTATTTTTTTTTGTTTTTTTAAAGGTTGTGTTACGAGTAATAAGTAATAATTTTTCTTTTAAATTTAAAACTGATAAATTTGTATTTTTTTTTCTAAAAATGTACTTATTTGTTTTAGAGCAAACTAGAAATGTGAATTTCATTTTTACATAATTAACTGCTGAAAGGGGTTTTTGGAATTCAAGTTCTTTGGCTCTGTCTTAGGTAGGTGTTATTTATTTTAGCAGGTTTAACGAGAACGTGACGGGCTAGAAAATTAGTTAAAAAATGTTCAAAGTTTTGGGGCTATGCATAAAAAAATTATTTAAATACTGTAGTTTCAGATTAACTTCTATTTTTAATAAGCTACTATACAGCAACTATTTTGATTAAATTTTCTATTCATAATATTTAATACTAAACTGTTGCTCTACAAAATATGTCGATACATAATCAAGTTGAACATATTAATAAATATAATAAAACGAACGTCATACGCAACGTTAAATGAGCAGTTATGCGCAAGGACCCTATCCATACAAGATTGTCAAAAAGAAAGGCACCGTATAATTGGCAAAGACCAGTCATTTAATAAAGTGCTCGATTTCAGTCGCCCCACTTACCGTACCCATAATTTCAAAGTACATTTGCGTAAGCGAGTAAGCCTTCTACCTGTTTGCGCTGTACTAAATTAAACAAGTGACAAAGTACACGAATCCGCATATTTTACTAACTTTGCAATACTCGACAGCAAAATAATAGTGTATTTTAATTGCGTATCACTATAACAGATTATTTTAAATTCACACACATTCACTGTTTATGGATAAAGATACACTCTTAGTATTCTACTACCAGTGGTATTGTTGGTTGTGATCTATTTAGCTTTTCTCCGCCCCTTACGAAGAGCCAGGTAGTACGGGCGATAGTCTATTCTACAAGATATAATACGTTTAAAGAAACGTCAAATCCTGTCACCAAGACACTTATAAAGTTAAAAAAGTAGCAGTTTTTGCTTAATTATTGAATTTCGTGTACGTATTGAGTTAATTAGTCAATTTTAAATTTTCTATAAACTGTACAATTTGTGTAGTTTGTTAAAACTAACTTTGTTAAAAATGAAATTAGTGTGCCATGTATCTTCTCGGTGGCACCAAATTTCACTAAATGAACTAAGGATGCCATTTCTTCTAATACTCTGACATGACTGACTACGACGACATAATATGACTGTTTAGAATAATATCCGTCCGATTCAACGAAATCGCGCTAAAACTTGGTGCAAATCAGTTAAACTTTACCAATTGTCAGATGCAGACGCCCATGCCAAAAATTTAAAAATAGATAAAAAAACCTCTTTTTTTTTAATAAAATATCTTTTCGAAAGGGTTTATGTAATAAAGTAAGTACACATTTCTTTTATGCATACTTATTTAGATTTACTGGTTACCATTTATAGTCTGTGGTGACTAGTGACCCACATCGTTCATAAGGCAATGTAAGCTCGTTAATCTTATTTAATTAAATTTAAATATAAAAGACACATAAAAGCGGTAATTCTGTTGGCACAAACTACGTGGAGCTAAACTTATCTTAAATTTTGACCTTTAAAAGTCATTAACTTTTCGGCGTCAGTTTCAAAAGTATTTTCTACAATATATTCATATTTTTTTTTATTTTTTTTATTTTATACAAGAATGCATATTTTATTAAAGAATAAGATTAATAAAACTGTAATAAATATCAAAAACTTTTATTGGTTTAACTAAATTTATTTATTAACTCCATATTGTTTTATCATTATGCTACTGGTAGTATTACACTAATTATTAATAATTTAAAAGTATACTAATATTTGCATATTGTGGAAACGTGCCAAGTCTACTCAAAAAGTTTTTGTTAATATTATTTAATGTTTTGTAATTTAGTTGATTTTTGCTTTTTAAAAAAAGCAAAAATCAACTAAATTTTAGGATCAAGGTCCAGGTCTTCATTTTCGAAAAAAAATAGTCGACTTACGAGATTCGATAGCGTTAATATTTTTTTAGTTTAGTTTGCGACAACAGAATCGCTGCCATTGTCCATGCTGTTGCTAGCTGCTATCTTATTTCAATCACCTTTTAATAAGCACCTTTTGATGATATGTTGGCAATATTAAAGGTTAGGTTGTCCCTAGTAATCTTTCAAACCAAAACTAACGTTACTTGGTTCACTCTGCTATTACATGATGAAATTATCCTGAGCAGTTTGAAAGGCAGACACGCCTTTTTATCTACACGTACGTGTAGATTTACATAAATCTTAAATACGACAAGAAAACATCTTCCAGTTGTTCATTATAAATTACTAAAATGAAATAAAATTTATCCTAACACTGAAAGAATTTTTCAAATCGGACCAATAGCTCCAGAGATTAGCGCGTTCAAACAAACAAACTTACTCTTCAGGTTTATAACATTGCTATAGATAGGTCCAGCACTTTAGCCGTAAAAGCGTAGTAGACAAACAGACTTTTGAATTTTTGAATAATAGTTAATAGTTTTTGTTAATACTTGATTGACTCTAAATCTAAAGTGATTTTCAATTTGATTAAGACTGATTACTTAATGTTCCTATTACTAAAAATAATAAATAAACATATATTCCTATGATGTTTTTTTTAATTTATGTTTTTATGTCGGAAGGCTAACACCGTTACTATCGTGCAAGTTAGTTCAAGCCTAAGCATCATGACCGTACACCCCCTCTACAAAGGGGATAGAGGTGGATTTTTTTAAAATATTTTTTGGGGTATCTTATTCAATACTAACACATGCTATGTTGTATAAAATCTTAATTTTAAAAAACCAGGTTAGGCCTGAAAGGGTTATAACGATTAGTATATATATACTAACTAGAATAATTTTCTTGATGGATTTTTCAAACATTTCTATGCTATTGTTTAAATATGGCATATCTATTTTGTTTGTCTTCAGCAAGGTTGCTAGCTGAAATTATTTTGAAAAAGAGGAAAGAATTTACTGACTGACTACAACTAAAACAAGTCACAAAAACAACTTCAGCAGATCGAGTAAACATTACTGGTTCTACGTATTGCGAAAAAGCGAAATAGTTTTGTTTAAACGATTGTACAACGGTTTTGTTAAGAATTTCGTTTCAACACTGGATTCTATTAGTATATTTTAGTGTCCAAATGGGCACTGCTACTTCACACCAGCCATTTCGTAATAGTAATTGGCGCATAGGAGAACTTGATTGCACATTTAATGATTTATTCAGCAATGGACGAGAAAAATAAGTCGCCATATTGAATCTGGAATTTTGCTAATTCAGTGTCATATTTAAAGAGTTGCTGCTGGTACACTTGCCTTTGGTATAAGCCTGCGTGGCAACTAAAACATTTGTAGTGTCAATAGGATACGATTACTTCTAACCAGGAAAGCATATGCTTGACCGCATAAGGATATTAAATTTTAAAAAAATGGACACTATTTTAGTTTATTTTACGTAGCTTTCTCAGTGTTGGTCCGGACTCCTTTGCAGAATAGACCATCTGCCTTCATGTGCCAGGCAGCTCGTAAAAGGCGAGCATAGGCTTACCGTCACTAACAGCGCAACATCTGACCAGGTGGTAGTCTCGCAGCGACTCGCCCGATTGGTACCAACGCCTTTCCTATTACTGCCGCCATAATGTCAGCGCATGCCGTTAACGTATTCCAATTTGGAGGGTAGGGTAGCCGGTAAACTTACTTTTGCTCGAGGTCTAACATCCCGGCCTAAGGTTGGCAACACACCATTTACACCTTTGTTGTCTCGTGATTTTCTTACCAACAGGAAATCTGTCTGCTTGTTTGCCTACCAATATCATAAAAAAGCTGTTTTCGTTATGTTACAAAATATAATAATATTCTGACCACGAGGATCAAGTACTAACTCTATGTAATGCGTTGATGTCTTTAATATGACGAAGCTAATATCTACGAAATACGCTGACTTATACATTTAAGGACACAACATAATCTAATTATTAAGTTTAACTCACATGCGGCCAATATTAATAAGCTATCTGGAATAAGAGATCACGCTTTTTTAGATCAGTTGTGGAACTATTTTGGCAACAAAACTCTAAAAGGCCTATCTTTATCTGTTGATAAATTATTAATATTGGCCGACAGATGAAACGATTCAGTGATCCTGGAGCCCGAGATCCCGATCATATCATTAACTATGACTAAGTATCATTAATAGCCTCGTATAGTAACTACTATTTAAATTATGCGTTTCAGATTTACATTTTTACTCTTTTGACACTTTTTATTTTTATTTTTAAGTAGGTTGACCTAATCTAAATTTAAGCGAAATGATTAATTGTATGTAATTATAACTCTATATAGATATCTTTAAAATACGTTCGGATTTCTGAAGCTTGACGAATATAGCCGAAGCGCATAATTTAAATAGGTACTACTACTGTAACTATCTCCACTCACAAAATGTATACCATAACATCGCTCCGTTGCGACTGGAATGAAGAACAAACACGTTTTGATGTTAATATTATTATAGAAATATGGATTGTATTATTTATATAGATAATGTTAGAAACTCATACAATATTTTTCATCTAAAATAAAATATTATGCATTATAGGGTTAAGCTCTCAAGTCTTGACAAGGCTTCGTATGATGATGAAATAAATGACTGCTTGACTTTTATATGATAAAAAATATTTATAACAAAAAAAGTTTTGTGATTCTTAGGTTCTTATTTTATGCCTCATTTTTAGTGTTAGATTTTCGGCTGCATTCATTTCATTCATTCATGCATGCAGCGGCACATTTAAGCATTGACTATGCTGAAGTATGGAAAATGGTCGGTAGTTTAAACCTTTACGTATTTTGGGGTTTGTTAACTTCTACTTTCTTAACTGGAACCCAATAACGATATATACGAGGGTATGATATTTGTAATATTTTATCTAATGGGTACCCATATGGGTGTGAAGATGCTTAGATATCCCCGAAGGGGTAGGCAGAGGCACAACCAGGGTACCCACGACTAGCCGAAGACACTAAGCCTATCGCCAACCGAGCACCTATCCAATCCCGAGTAACGTTATTTTTATTAGAAATACACATTTTTTATTTCTTTTGTTGCCCGACCCAGGATCAAACTGGGACCTCAAGTAGTTAAGTCCAACGCCAGGCCGCAAGACTACAGAGGCGATCTAATATATTCTAAGGTTTGTAAATACTTTATTTTAAGTAATTACTGAAATGTATACTGAAGAAACGGACCTTCAATAGTGAAGGTATTACGTTGGAACATTGCACCATCAGCTCCAGGACCGGCTTTTGCGTCTAATACATATTTGCGGAATAATTAAATCACATTGCTTCGCGGGACTAATGTTCTACTTCCAGTGGTCTGTTATAACATATATTTGTATTAAGAAATCTCAGCAATAAATATCGAAGTACTGCATTTATCTCAACGTAAACTAATTCTAAGGCTTTAGATATAAAACGTTTGATATATCGTCTCGCAATCTTAAAGGCTGGGTTTCACCGTCAAATTCAAAAGGGATCAATGGAAAATGCGTTTAGTTAACTGTCAGGAGTGTTAATCAAGTCAATTTTATAGTCACAGAAATATATTTTGTTATTGAAAATATATTATATTGAAGTTATGCTTCTTTTGGCGCATTAGGAACAAATGATGAGGGTAAATTTTTATGATGCGCGCGCTCACCGTCACGAAAAACCGACATGATGAAGTTAGCTATAACATATAACATTTTTTAGTTTTTCAAAAAAAGGTACCAACAAAGTAAAAGTAAGGACATCTACGTATGTTTGCGTGAGAACTGACGACTGTATTCACAATATTTCTTTATTTCTATGGTTAGTGTCATTTTGTCTACAAATGTAAAATAAGGCAAAAGATAAAATTTTTAAAAAGATTTTTATCTTATTACGCCGAAGAAGTATAACTTCTAACGCGTGTACATAAGTACACATACAATTTTTTTATTAAATTATTTTTGTGCTATGTAGATCCTCATGTGGTGAGATTAAGAATTTTGTCAATTTTAAAAAAGTACTTTAAGTATCGATTTTTATTTTATCATTATATACATTTGTATATAAACGGGATAACAATCGATAATTGAGCTCGTTTTCACTGAACTTAGTTTTGATAAACTCGGTTTCCACAATTATCGGTGAAACCAGCCCTTAGTTCGGTGTTCATTTAGCCATTTTAAACCGACTTTAAAAAAGGAGTTCACATGTTCGACTATATTTTTTTATAAATGATAATAGATTTCATTTCTTAACCGATTTGATTTTTTGTCTAAAGGGATCTATTCATTGTTTTCTTGCTCACTTCTCTATTCCTTCTTTTGACAACTGCAAAGGTGTATATAGAGATGCGCAAGTGGTCGATGTAAATTTTTATCGATATTTTTCGATTGTTAATTGCACTCTGGGATATATCCGGTGCCGCATGACTGATTGGAAACCGCTGCTCTAGGTTATTAAACATTGATATTATAGCACCAGCCACTTCACGAAGGTTGACGTTCCGTAGCATTGCTTAAGGTGGCGGCGATAGGTGAATATAATTTAAACATAACGGATATTTATTTATATATTATGTATAACAAATCAATAATATTAAACTCTAAAATAGTTCTGCATTTCATACAATTTGACAATTCGGTAAAGTACGAGTACTATGTTATATTCAAATTATTATGTAAAACAGTAACAAATATTTTGTTTTTTTTTTCACATTTTTTGTTTAAAAAATCCAAAATATAGCGAACAACAATTCGGCTTTCCTTATAGTAAGAGGTAACCATGGCTTAAACATACCATAAATGGTAAGGAACAAATTATTATATCACGCGTAACTGTTACCATCACGATAGCCGTTTAAATTTTTAATTGATTCAAAAAATCTATTTCTGAGGGACGTGATAACGCAGATGTTATACAGTAATAGATTATCAATTAGAAATACGGGTGCGGTAGTGTCTGTTCCGTAGTTTTTGTTTCTGTCTAAATAGTAAAAAATAGATTTCCTAATGGTAAGAAAAATATAATATTGCCTAAAGACATCAAATTTTATTATCTTTGACAGAAAAATTTCAACCTTAGACTGAGTTGTCAGATCTCTTTCGTGGATGAGTTTACCGGATACCGTAACACGACAATCACAATAACTGATGTTATGATGGTCGAAACAGCTAAAATGTGGTAACAACACGGGTTGATTGCAAAATTATATATACATAAGTGATTGCAGAATCATATACATACAATAATTCACTACTAGGTACGTACTTAAAAAACATACAACTTATACATTAAAACATAAAGAAACTCACGCTGAACAGCGTCCTGACGTATAAAGCAAAATATATGGGTAGTGTAAAAATAAAGTAGATAAGGTAGACCAGGCTATGAATTTTCCATTAAAACAGAGATAATCAAAGAGTGAATATAATTTGATAAAGTAAGGAAAACCGAATTAGTCTGTCACCGGCACCTTAACATCTTTTTCATCTTCGTGTGTGAACTTAAAAAGTTACGTGTGACTTGATTACTGTGCTGAGGCAATCTTTGCACCTCACATTTATAGCAAAAATTGTATTAGCAGAGCACTTGTTTTTATTGCCTTTGCGCTCCGCTGCCCCTGGTGACGCAAGAGTGTAATCGTGGGCCAAATCTACGTTCGACATAAACACGTGGGAACAATACTCAAGAAGTGGGTCTAAACCATTGCTAATAATCTATTGAAATCTTGTATCTTATGGTCCTAGTTCTTTACAAAAAAAATAATGTAATGTTTGCATCGATGTATTTACCTAATCATAGTGTTGTTATAATTTGTCGATAGTTTAAACCAATTGTATCTTTTATGAAACTTAAAACCTGAGTTGATTTTAGGAAAAGGATCATTTGTTCTATTATTTTGATATTTGAATACTTAGGTAAAATTTTATCACTCCACCTAGAGTAGACGTGAAATAACTCAGACAGAAGGGTAATTTGGTAATTTCAACGGATTAATCCACTGGTGGAGTCCATTAGACTAAGTGGTAAAGTTCTAGCTTCCTCGAACTAGTGCCACCCATCAGTTATTATCATGATTCGATTTGGAAGGCAGGCCAAACAAATTTAGCGCACGACTTAACCAGATTCTGGTAACGCTTTATTAACATACCTATTAATAAGCAATGTGTACCTTTTAATATTACCTTATACTTTTTGTTTTTCCATGTTATGGAATACTTTGATTGTTTAAGTTAGCTTGAAATCATGAAATAATTTTCGAGTAAGTCATGAATCAACGACGTCGACAGTATAATAATTTATTACCGATAATATATACAGACAAACCATAATATCGATATTGCATAGAGAAACACTGTTGATAAAATTTTGATTTATTATTGTCAGTCATTAACCTTACTAAAATATGACCACACATGAAAAAAATAATTAAAAATTAGGAATTAAACATAAATAAAAAACTGCAACTTTATTAATAAACATTTTATTAATGCCTTGTTTACATCAAAGTACCTATAAGACGCCGTCAACAGAGTTCATCGTCTCTGTAGCAAATATCATATATCTTAAATGGAATAAATAAAATCTTGGAGCACTAATGAGGACATATTTTAGAATTTTATTTGCAAGAAAAGGAAATCTTACACAGGTATATACCATATAACGTGTTTTAACAAAAAATAAACAGATTCTTCAGGTTTATTGGAATGATATTGTATTATTTATTAATAAATGTCAATAAACTAGAGTTCATTGTATGCGCTGCATGCGTTAAAATTATTAGACGAATAATTAACATCAGGGAGATTTGAGAATAGAGGAGTGGACTATCGAAAACGCTTAATTTGTTGTCGAGAGTCTTCCAAAGTGTATGTTTAGTTTTATTATAATTGCGTTGCTATTATTATGAAAAGAAAAAAGAACAATTACAATTAAGTGTGTGGCAGTCGCAAAATTTTGGAAAATGTGTACGTTTGGTTAATAAATTATATTTTTAATCGACTCCAAAAATAGTTTCTCTAGACGCCTGTTCGTTTTTAAGTTTTATTTAAGATTTTGATTATTTGTTTTATTTAATAAAATTTATTTTTTTAAAAAAGTTGGTCATAATTTCAAGTTGGTCTTAAATAAACTTTATAATAATCCGTCAAATCGTTTTTGAGTTATAGTTATTCTTATGTGTAAAAATCAATTGCTAATTGTTACTCTTGCTAAACCTCGAAAAGAGCTAGACCTAATTGTTTTATTTTACTTTTGAATTATTTGTGATATTCCAGGAAAGGTCAAAAAGATAAGAAAAAAAGAAAATTACAACATTTAAATGTTTCCCATACAAACTGAACTGATGGAACGAAGTTCGCCGGGACAGCTAGTAATGCATACATTTTTATTTATATATACGACATGCTAGTAATTTAGCTATCTTTGAAATTAGTGAAATCTTTGAAACTAGTAAAATAGCTGGAGTCGGTTTTTCGAATTATCAACGAACAAAAATCCGTATCACAATAATTATAATATATGCTAGTCTGTCTGTTACGCATTAACGGTTAAACAACTGGACTGATTTTACTGGAATAATAAGTCATTTTGTTAATAACTGGAGTTAAAAAAGGGGTTGATTTAAAAAAAAAAACAAATCTAATCTTAAACAGGGAATGAAAGTTTGTATGAAAATCGTAGCTGTTCTACTGAAAAGTAAATAACTGTTAAAAATAACATACCAGACGTGTTGTAATAAAAAATATGCAAACTTTTCCTATTCATTCCTATTATCTTTTAAGAATTGATTTCATTAAAAAAAGATGTCAATAAACTACGAGTTCATCGAATGCGAAACATTCGTCGGAATTTATTTATATCTGTAAAAAAAATCAATAAAAACTTAAAAATGAGCAATATATTGTTAGGATTTTATTTGAAAAAAGGAAACTCTCTATATGTTTATGATATCCGTTTTACCGTGTTGATAAAATCAGGTTTATTAAATTTAAATACATTATCAGCTGTTAAGCTGCGACTTCTATATTTCAATATATTTTTATCTCTATGTATAAATTTCTTGTGTGCGTGTGTATGTCATTGAACTCCTAAGCGAATGGCGCGATTTTGATGAAATTTTTTGTGTTCGAGTTGATTCGAGAATGGTTTAGTTTCACAATTTAAAGTGCTGTGCAGCGACTTAACCTGGTGGGGTACCATTGCTGCCTCCATAATGACATTGTCATCCAGTCTGGAGAGTAGGGCAACCGGTAGACTTGCACAACTACCCTTAAATCGTGGCCACAGAACATCTGTGGTGTTTTTAGGCCACGGTTGTATTTTGCCATAAGGCAAGCCGCGCATTTGTTCACTTATTGTTAACATAAAAAAGAAATACCTAACAAAAATATCTTCACACCCGTATCCCCGTAAAGGTTGGCTATGGTACAATCGGGGCCCCCACGACTAGTCGACGATCCTAATTCTTAAAATATGGTAGGTGGTAAGCCTTACATAAAAAAGCTAATCCCCAGTAAAATTGTTTTATTAGAAAACTTGAAAAACACATCTTTTTGCTGACCGATCCGGGAATTAAACTCAGAACCTCACGAAGTCAAGTCTAACGGCGGATCACCACAGGGACAATTCAAAATACTTAACATATTTTTAAAAGTATCTTCAAGCCAACGAAGTTGTAGGCAGAGGCACAACCAGGACACCCACGCCTAGTCGAATACACTAAGCCCAAAGCGATAAAGTGATAGGCAACAAGACCATTGCCAACCGGGTAGGTACACATCCAATCCCGAGCAACATTATTTTTATTAGGAAACTGGAAAAACCAAATTTTCGTTTTGTTGCCCGACCCGGGAATCGAACCTGGGACCTTATGAAGTCAAGTCTAACAGCGGTCCACAAGACCACTGAGGCAAGACGAAATACTTAAAATTCTTAAGGATTATTTTATCTTATTACATTAAAATTCAAACGAAAATAAAATCTGTTTACATCAAATAATCTTGATATCTAGTTTCGTTAGCATTAAGAAATAGTAAGATACGTAGAATTTAAAATTACCTGATCATATCTAAATACATTTACAAATGTAGTCTAAGCCCGAGTACGTTCTCTTTCAAGTTTCGATATCAAACATATCTGAGGGTCTGTGACACAGAAACTAGTTTTGGTGGAAATTTAAACCTTATTTATAAAAAATGCTATCATAATCTTAATATATATAAATTACGTGTCACGTTGTTTGTTTGTTTTTGCACTTTTCACACCACAATGTGGTAGAATATGTTGGAAAGCTTAAATAATTTTGTAACAACTTCAACACGCATATTCCGCAAATAAATATATTTTCTTTCTTACTGTCCGTACTTAACCGATTTCAATCAAATTTGCAAACCTTATACAGTTTGATTCAACTTGAAACTTATCCTAATCTAATAAATACGAGTATATTGTTTTATTTCATATAATACGTACATCTCTATGCATATAATAAATCTGTAGAAGGATCAATTCTGTACATTGACAATATTGGAAAAATAACTAGCAGAGAGTGTTACTGGATCGATACCAAGCCCAAATATGTGGTTAAAATTTTTTTTGTCAGTCTGTCTGTCTGTATGTTCAGGCATCACGTAAAAACTTATTCGATTTCGATGAAACTTGGTATAATCATACCTTATTATCCTGGGCATAAAATGGGATTCTTTTTATCCTGGAAAATACTTAGAAAAAAATCTTAATTTTTCAATTTTATCACGTGAAGACCGACATATGCTAGTGTTAAATAAAGTACATTACCTACGTAATTAACCATATACTAATGTGTTGTCAATGAAAGTTGAGAAAACCTCAGAGCAGCAGGTAATAAGAAACTAAAATAATGGCTTTATAAGCGATTGCCTAAGAATATAAAGTGTAGTCTAAAGGCTAGTATGTTTAGTCATGTTTTCTAAGCTTACTACTAATACTTCACGTTAGAAAGACTATAATTTGCTTATTATATGGTTAGGTTCAATGAGTGTTAACTCGCCGAATCATTTGTTTGTTACTAGTGGTCGCCCATTGGTCAAAATTCGACCATAATACTTTTTAATATTTTGTTGATAAGTACGCAATCTTCATTTCTAAAGACCAACTACATTGTTTCCAAACTTTTTAGTGCGCCATCTGTGATCTTTTATCGTTATCATTAATATATTGTTTGTGTGTGTCAAATGCATGGTAGTGTGGGTAATTATTGATCTAATGTACTTATAAGCATTATTATTGAAAAGTATTAGCGTTCTGCACTTCTCCTACACATAAACTATAAGTTTGCCAAATTTTATGCTCCTGCGTCCGCGCAATATTCGTAAATACGGGTCCAAAGTTTTGGCATCACGTATTAATATATAGATTATTATGAGAGTGAAAAAAGATTAAAAATAAAAGGCACGCGATAGAAAATTTACGACCAAGCTATGGGCAGTTAATTTTAACCTGCATCTTAATTATGAATATTAAGATACGTTAGGAAGATAACACTTAATATGATTATTATCAACACTTTTACGGCTGCTAATGACTTATAGCCGACTCCAATCTAGATTTTGGTAATAGTCCGTGAAGTATAGGTGTTATCATTGGAGTCGCTTTGAATAAATTTGAATAGTCATGTTCTGAATTCTACATCGTCAATACTGGAAGAGATTTAAAAATATTTTTTGATTTATTGATGGGTAATGTTCAGATTATAACAGAATTTTCTTTTTTTATATTTTATTTTTTTCAAACTTAATCTGTTTCTTTCTGGGACCGGATAAGACCATTTGGCCATACTGCTTTCGTACTAATAAATTCTTTTTCTTGTTAATTATTTTCAATTCACTTTTTTTAATACCCATTTACTTTACTTTCGCGATATTTCTTTGCTTTGATGGTATTAAACTCTTTAGTCGTTATAGGAAGTCATGTCAGGGTCTAGGGTAAAGTGGTGGCTTCCTTTCAGAAGCTCTTAGAATGACATTTAGCGCCAAAGAGGAAATACACGATTCACTAATTTCTTCATAGATGCCTCCTTCACCTGAATACCACCAAAATTTACAAATGTAATCAATATTTACACAAAAATTCAATAAAACTGCATTCATTTGAGTAATGTCAAATCTTATCCGTAGTGAAAACGTGAGTGATGCAACTGGCAACATCTAATTAAGTCAAAGGGGATCTCCACTTTTATTCGAATTGTTAATGAAGGGTATGAACAATTTTCTAATTCACTTAGAATAAGAAAATTAGCAATTGTTTACGAATTGGTAATTGTTAAAACTACGCGTCTTACATACTAATAACGTTATAGGTAATGTAATTAATAGTGACATGAATGTTGATGGAAGATGTCGTCAGCTACCTCATATATATAAAACAATTGCCCTCCACTCGTAGTTCCACCCGTTTTGCAATAAACAGTTGTTATGAAATGTAAATATAAAGATCCTTGCAGGACTACCTAGATTCTTCCACATTCATTATCCTTTTTATACAAAGGCACCGGTTTTGAAGACTCCGTAAGAGGTAAGAGATAGCAGTGTCCCATAGACACCACCGATGTTACAGGTGCGTCGCTGTCTTGTGAACGAGATGTTAGGCCTATTAAGGAGACGTCTTAGGAGATGTTACTGGTAGACTTGCTACCAGCTACCCTCTGGGACGGAACATGACAAAGTCAATTTGTCGGCAGGAATAAGTAAGGCGGTGAACTAGGATGGCAAATTGCTGCATAGCATTTGAATGACCTATATTTTAACCAGTGCTCGCCTCTTACGCTTGGCAGAATGGCAGATGATCTTTTCGATTCAGAGAACCCGGACCAATTTAGGTAGTTTTAATGGTCTAAGCACACATGGGCACGGAGCGGAAAGCGAATTTGTTTTATACTACACTAGCTGACCCAGCAAACTTCGTATCGCATGACATTAATGCTTCGATAGTAGCGCAGTTTGCCGGACCCAATGTGAAACATTCCAAAATCAACGACTACTTACAAATAAAAAAATAATTATAAAACAAATTCCATTGGACCAAATTGTGAATCTAAACCATTCTTGAATCCCCTTGAACACATACCAAATTTTCATCTAAATCGCTCCAGTCGTCTAGGAAGGGTTCAATAACAAACACACGAGCACAAGAATGATATATATAAGATAAAGAAGTGATAATTACCTGGAGCTATAAGTATAGACTTTCTGTGCGGTCATTAACCATCTTTCATAATTTCATCTTTCATCTTTCTAAACTAATAATATTCTGCTACAACATTACAAAAATAAAATATAAAGAAAATCTTGTTTGATATATCACTTCCATAAAGATTTTATTGACCGCCGCTTTTTACATTTTTATGATTGTGTTTTGTTTAATTTTTATGGTTTGTTTAATGATTTAAGAAAACAGTACACGTGTTTAAAATGAAAAAAACTCTGAATTCATAAAAGCCTTCACTTTTGTGTAGTGTGTTGTGAGTTTAATAAAACTAGCTATTGCCCGCGAATTTGTTCACATGTTATGTGACTGTTCGTGGTTAGTGACGGAGACGAAATATTTTCCTGCAGTTCTCTGCTTTTAGCGGGAAGGGCTCGGGGGGAAATAGACAAACAGAAAAAACGAAAAAAAAGTCTCGGCTTAGCTTTTGTACCCTGTAAACATGAATAATCTTCACTCCCATATCACTGAAAAGGTAAGTAGAGGTAGGTAGGCAGACCTACGACAAGAAGATGACACAAAATCCCATAATGTGATAGGTGGCAAACCTATCGCCAATCGGGCACATATTCAATCCACAGCACCGTACGATGATAGTTATATTAATAGACAATTAAGGAGGTATCCTATTAGCAACTAATCGTTGATAACTTTCATCTTATTGTAGTAACCTAAAGTAAGAATCTATTTTAATTTTTTTTCGGACGACTAAGGAATGAAATTCTCGGTGTAAAAAGATATTTTCAATTCAAGATAATGAAATTAAAGCGTCTTTTAAAAAGGAGTGAATTGGCACCTTCTAGCTTAGTACGCTTCTTTTTTAAAAAATTGGAATACAAACAAGAAGACGGATTTCCTAATGTTAAGAAATTCAGGCTACCTAGATAGATCAATTGTAGTAATGGTGCGCAGCCAACCTGAGGCTGGGATGTTAGGCCTCGAATAAAGTTTACCGGCTACCTTATCATCCGAACGTGAACACGTCAACGGCGAACACTGACGTTATGATGGCAGGAATAGGTAAGGCGGTGATACCAATCCCGAAGAGTCGCCGCAAAACTCAACAGATGGTTAGTACTGTGTGCACGCCTTTCATGAGCTGCCTGGCAAGATGGCAGATGGTCTATTCTGCAAAAGAGCCCGGACCAACACGTGTATGCTAATGGCAATAAATAAAATTGCCTTCTGACAGGGCTTAATAACTGTAACTAAATCCTGGATGGGAAAACTGATAGCATTTGAACATTATATAAAGTGATTATATAATGTTTAATGCTATAAGTTTTCATGCCAACTAACCGATACAAATCACAGGCTTAGCCACAATATATGTTGCTTGTCTATTATGATTAATTACGATTAATTGATCATGGTGCAAAATTGAGAAATTTTATTTCACTGCGAGCAATTTTTGTTTCGCCAAGAGCACTTTTATTAGGCGAAAAACGTTTTCACTACTACATCATAAGCGCTTTTCTTTATTTAAAAATTCGTCAGGCCTTAATTCGTCGTCACATTATGACTCATTCATAAAAAGACCGTAATTTTAATACACTACATTACTTTTTCTTCTCCTTTCTTTGTGGCTTTTTGCCACTACTATATTGTGATCTGTATGTAAATCTTAAGAATGTTTGGATGTCATTGAGAGAGATCCATCACCTAAACAAATGTATATTCGCAAATTCTTTAAGTGGACTGGATTTACAACTGGCACCAAAACTTTGACAAAGATATTCAAAATAATTTATAAAAGACAACAATTTAGTAATAAGAAGACAATGGTACTTTCTGCATTAGTACGTTTTTTATTTAAGGTTCCTAAGTCGTAATAATTTGGAAACACCGTAACTCTTCAAAACTTTTATATAAGATACGGTTTTGTATTCTCAATAGTCATTACACAACAGAGACACAACGTCTACTGCAAAACTTGTATTTGTTTCGCCACGAGCACTTTTACTTCGCCACAAGCAATTTAATTTCGCCACAAATGATTTTGATCACAAGCGCTTTATTTATGGACTAGATGATACACTACGCTCGTATGTCAAACTTATTACATAACAGGAACTATTTAAATATCGGGATATAAGTAACCTATGTTACTTCAGCCTACTATCGTACAATGCAAATGTGGATGAATGTGTATACCCGGGAAGACCTGGGTTGACCTTCCTCTATCAAATCGATCGGATATTATCCAGTTGTGGTGTCAAGAGTATCCGAAACCGGCGCAGCGTGTTTGTATGAAAAGGGTAATGAATGTCGAGAAAGCCGGGAAGTCTGCCAGGATCTTAAAAAGTTTTCACTCGATTCTCCTGCCTACCCCGCAAGGGACTTGGCATGAAAACAAATTTGTTGATGTTATGATATGTTGATGAACATATATTAGCATGAAAACATGATTAGGTATCAGACAAAAAAAAACCACAATGTTCTATTGTAACACAAAAGACGATTTTATCGGTATTGGCCCAGGGCTTCTGCTTAAAATCGGTAATCTGCCTTTCTCCCTGGCTGATAAGAGGCACTTAAATGTTAAATGGTCATCACCAACAAGACTCCAGGTGGTAGCAAACTGTACTTAAATCCTGTTATAGTGCTCATAGTGACTCTGTCATGTTTCAGTCGGTAGACTTGAAAAATAAGCCTTACATCCCAGCCAAAGGATAGCGACGCATTAATAACATCTTTAATCCGCCTCGTTGGTTGAGTGGCTAGCGTACACGCCTAACTAGACATCGACCAATCGAAAGGTTAGGGTTCGATTTCTGACGGGGGCAGGCATTTGTCTGATGAACATTCGAATGTCTGCATTTTCGGGTCTGGGTGTTTATTAAATTTATTTAGGTATTTATTTAAGTATTTCTTTGTATTAGACGTTGTTCTGGTATATCCATTTTTTTAAATGAGATTTTAGTAAGAAAATTGTCAAGAGTCACCCTTATCACTTACGGAAATGAAAAATAATAGTAGCCGATTCTCAGACCTACTATATGCATATTTGGTGAAAATCGGTAAAGCCGTTTTGGAGGAGTGCGGTAACTAACATTATGACACGAGAATTTTATATAAGAGATACATAGATGTAGATATAAGTATGAATGCCACAACTTGCAGATAACATCTAGACTAGACGCAGTAATGTGAAGCATTTCTGAAGAGATCTCCATCTGGGTGGGCCGGTCTCGTGCGAGATGCTATCAGTGCTGTGACTGACACCAGGCCAGGGAAAAGTGCTTGCGTAACATCATTAACGACATGGGAACTAATCTTACCACAATCAGACTATAGACAGATCTCAGAGCGAATGTTCAACTCGTTTTTAGAGTGACACCTGTTTCTACAATTACTAGTTGTATAAGAATGAATGTAAGATATCTATAGTGCTTCACGCCCATATCCCAGTAACGGTAGGCAGAGGCACAACTTGGGCACCCATGACTAGCGTAAGACAATAAGACCCACAATATGATAGGTGACAAATTTACATACCCATTATAGTCCTTTCGGTGTCGATTTTTGAAAACTCAGGTCTTTAACTACATGAATATCAAATTTCATTGAAATCGATCCAGCTGTTTAACCATGAAAGCGTTATAGACAGACTGATTTTCGTATTTATAACATTATATAAGCAATAGCTTCTTTACCCGGGATTTTGTCAGCGTTGAATACTTTTGATTTTCATACAAACTTTCATTCCCTCTAAAGCCCTCTGCTATTAGAGTTAAAAATAGTTTTTTTTTGTTTTATCTATATGAAAGTCAAATTTTATCAAAATAGATCCAGTGGTTTAGTCGTTAAAGCCTAACAAGTAAACTGACTGACATTGCTATTTGTAATATAATGTATGGATAGCAACCAGTTTCTATTCATTGACTGTTTACCAAGGCGACAAGTTTATGAAATTCATATAGTTGCATTAGATGCTGTAACAATAGACACCCAATGGCTGGTGGACGTGTCTCTGGAATTGCAAAACGAGGTAAAAAAACGTTGGCGGAAAATCGCTTGATATACTTTTTTGCAATAAAATGCAATATCTCAAACTGATTCCTTTTGCAATTACACGTTATAGACACGACCAAGTAGCGAAAAATCTAGAAGGAAAAAGTTGCATTCACGCACCTATAACGAAGTGGTACCAACATGGACACCCAGGACTAGCCGAAAACACTAAGTCCCACTATGTGGCAGGTGGCAAACCTATCACAAACTGGGCACGTATCCAACCCTGGTCAACGTTATCACAAAAAAGTATCTTAATGCCCAAATCCCCGAAGGGGTAGGCAGAGGCACAACCAGGCAACCATGACTAGCCGAAGATTTTTCTTATTGGTTGCCTAACAAGGGGACCGAATTCGACATCATGAAGTCTAATCTAACACCGGATCACTAAACCACAGATGCGATGAATGAAGCTGAAAGCTTTTTTTAGCTATGTTGCTAAGTTGCGGGTTTTAAGACTACCAGACTATTCCTGTCGCCATAACATCAGTGCTCGTCATTGACTTGTTCCGGTTAGGAGAGTTGCAGGTAAACTTACTTTTACTCGAGGCCTAACATCCCTGCCTCAGGTTGGCAACGCGCCATTAGTTTTTGGTGTCACTAGGTGGGGTGAATTTCTTACCATCAGGAAATCCATCAGCTTGTTTGCCTTAAAAATAAAAAATAAAACACTAGTGGGCGATGGGGTCATCACATATACGACAAAATCATTTCCTTTGGTCGGATATTGCTTGTTGAAGTACCTCATTATCACTTCGGAATAATAGGGCGGCCTTGTGTGATGAAATACACCGAACATTAATAATGAACCTTTTCAGAAGTTCCATTGTTATCCGAATTTTCCATAACTAACCTTGACACATCTAATAATTCATATGCAGAAAACAAAGCAATTGTGCTACGTTCACACTAAGTGTTTCAGATCGATTGTACACTATTAAGTATTTTTGAATTAAAAATGATTGATTATGATAATATTATCCACATAGAGACTCAATGTCAGACATCATTTGGGATGTAAAGACTTCGTTACTATTTATTCACATTCCTGGGTTCTTCAATTAGACCAGCGGTCTAGTTGAAAGCGGCAATACAAACTATTTTACCCTAATAGTGAAATTATACCTAAGTATAATTGGCCATGTCCCAAAAAAAATAGTGGAGAGAAGCGCGTTCTTAAGGCTGATTCTACACTCTACGCCGTATATTATACGGTCAAGCGCGGAACGTTTATGCATTTACTAGCTGCGCCCCGCGGTTTCACCCGCGTAATCCCACTCCGGCGGGAACTCCGGGATAAAAAGTAGCCTATATGTTATTCTGGATCTTCAGCTGCCTACATACCAAATTTCATCGTAATCGGCTTTGTAGTTTTTGCGTGAAAGAGTAACAAACATCCATACATCCATACATACAAACTTTCGCATTTATAATATTAATAAGATTTTGGTACTAGATAAAAGCATATTATGCTGTACTGCTTGCAGAGATTGTTCCTGCTACTTTATCTATACATAACGTCATATCATCCCTTTTTACAATTGTTGTGTTTCGTGTTGGATGTAAGATTAGCTGATCTAGCCCATATAGTTTTATACTCACCTAGCCTATTTCTATATTATTTTCTATAATTGTAATCCATGTATGTTCGTTTCTGATTAATAAATTTCAAATTTGCGAAACAATCGAGATAAAAACTAAACTAAATAGTTTTGATGTCTAAGACTGAATCAACTCCTTCACGATTTTATAATACGAATACGTAGTTACAGTTCGATATAATATATGAGTAGATATAAGGTTCCACATCAAGTGAATATTGAGAAATATCTATGATACTTTAACAGTTTGTTTAGTAATATGATCTAGTGTGGACAAAGCTTAAGCGAAGATCGCATTAGCATCTAGAAGTGAGTGTACTACCTTGGTAGAGATCCTTGAAAACGGATAAGGGTACGATCTGCAATGTTTACCATCACTTAGGCCCACAATTAATTTAAGCTAGTTTTTGTGTGATGAGATAGCTATCAAGCTCACGACTAACCTGATGGTAAGAGACAACCGTGGTCTATACTATAGATGTGCCGGGTGCGTTGCTGTTCTGTGACCAGGACGTTAGACCTATCAAGCAAGTTAATTGGTGTACCCTCCAGGTAGGAATGTCAAAGAGTAATAGTGGCGTCGCGCGGCGGTAAAGCGATGGGTTCCTACCCTGTCAAGCTGCTGCACGGCACTCTACAAGCAGTAGTCTTGCTGGTAACAACTGGTCTTGGTGGTGCTTTTATAAACTGCTTGGCAGGGAGGAAAATGATTGTACAGAAGACCCGGATTAGCAAAGGAAACCTGTGTGAACCGTGGCAGCATTCCAACGATAAACCGGGTTAACTAAAGAGAGTCTAGCAACTTTGCCGGTAGGGGTCCATTTACTTACTTGTTTCTGGGGCCATAATCATTGGGGTCAAAATCAATCAGTGTCATGTTCTGGTCTAGAGGGAAGCTGGTACCCTTTCATGATTCATTCCCTTGCCACAGACCTTGCACCATCTAGACGGTTGAAATCACGCCCCAAGGAACCCAACGCCTTACCTATTGCTACCGCCATAATATCTCTGTCATGTTCTAGACCGGACGCTAAGGTCGCCAACAACAGTTTGGATGCGGTTCTCCTACGATTAGGGATCCGTGTGCTTATTCGCTGACCTATTACATAAAAAGGGTAATTTCGAGTATAACAGCCTTGTGATTTATTATTATTTATAACATAATATATTATTTATACACACGTCCAACTTATTCACTAAGGGAGGCTAGATTTCGAGCTCACACATTCAAATAATGCCCTTTGCAATTCGAGTATACTAGTATGGTTTGGAGGAATGCCATCATGGTCACCGGAGGATGCGTCGCTTTAAATGGCAAATGCCCTTAATACATACAATGTGAGTGCTTAACCCAAGACCCTGCGATATTTTAAATAATACGCACTAATAGAGATTGGTGTCACCTGCAAGTTTTTTTCTATTTGAACCTTGGGGATTAAGGCTAAATACTTCGTTTTTATAAAGCCTAGATGTTTTTTTATGAGCAATTTATTAGCAAACACTATTCTATAATAATTCAGTTCAATTATCTTGGAATCAGTTCGATCTTTTAAAATATGGAAGACAAACAATTAGATGGATTTCCTGATGCTCAGAAATTCACGCCGCCTGGTGGTAATGGTGCGTTGCCAATCTGAGGCCGGGATGTTAAGCCTCAAGCAAAAGTAGTTTATCGGGTACCTTATCCTCAGAACTGGAACACGCAACGGCCGGCACTGACGTTAGTCGGCAGGAATAGGTAAAGTGTGTACTAATCCGGGCAAGTCACTCCGAAACTCTTTCACCTAGTCAGATGTCACGGTGTTAGTGACGGTAAGCCTATGCTCGCTTTTTACAAGCTACCTAGCAGGAAGGCAGATGGTCTATTCTGCAAAGAAGTCGGTATCAATAAGGGAAAAACGGGGAAGGTTTTAAGATTATCTTTGAACCATCCCTTAAGTCAACATTTTCAGTACAAAATTGTGACTTAATCTATATCTATATCTATATTAATATTATAAAGAGGAGATGTTTGATTTTTTGTTTGTTTGAAATGAATAAGCTCCAAAACTACTGGACCGATTTCAAAAATTCATTCACCCTTGGAATGCTACATTATCTCTTATTGACATAGGCTTTGTTTCATCAATATAGGTGCGGAAAAACCCAAGTTACGCAGGCGAAGCTGCGTGAAACTGCTAGTGATATATAATATGTTAAATGAGTGCGGCTGTAAGACTTAAGCCTAGAATTACGTGATTTACAACTTTATTACAAGCATTATGAAAAACTAAGGATTTCACTTAGGGACGGATCTAGCCTTTAAGCCAGGACTCTCTACTTAGGTCACATACTTCAGTTTCATTTAATTATTTTTATATTTGATCTAGGTAGACCCCTGCCTAGGTGGGTCATGACCCTGATGACTTTGTCATCCACTTTGATCAATTTGAAAGTATAGATGTTGAAGACTTTTAAAGCTAGCATTCATGTATAAACGATGTTTATTATTATATAACAAAAATGCCTTTTACTAAAGAGGATCTCATTCAAAATATTTCAATGTTTGCGTTTTAAATTATTTGTATACCTCTTAATGAAATTGATGCTGAGGTGACAAGATTTCTTAAGAGTATAGTTTAACACTCATTTTAATCTGGAAAAGTTTTTCAATATTACGTATTGCTGTCACCACTGTCCATAATTTTCGTATGATTAGTAACGAAATTTCATTTTGCTTGGGTATTTACTAAAATAAATGGACATCAACATTGTTTAGCTATTTGATTCTCTTTTAATATTTTCTGAACAAAAATATCTTTATATATACATTTTTTTAGTTTCAATTTCCTCGTATTGTTGGAGTACTTTGCATAATGTTAAAGTTCGTTTCCGGACAGGACGCTCAAGAACCAGAATGCGTAATTTTGGTACTTGATGTTTATTCTGTTTTTACGTTTGTTTATCTTATTCATAGTTGTTTAAAAAGTAAATAACTTCAGTTTATATCAATTCATGCAGTTAATTATGCGATAAAGAGTTTCAATATTTTGACTCCGTTGGTCGAAATTGAATGGTTTAAAATCTAGTCACAGGTTTTGCCTCTCTTTAACAAACATAGAGTGTTACGGATAGATCGAGTTAAATAAAAGCTTAAAAAAACAAACCATGGGCATGTTTAGAGCTTTTATTGTGAAATAATGCTCACTATACTTTCCGTTTAATGTTATGTAAGTCGCTATTTTGATAAAAGCCAATGGACGTACATCCATATTCACTAATAATATAAAGCGAACGTATGTTTATTTGTTTTTCCTTTTTTTATGTTGCAACAGAGGAGTGTTTAATTTTTATTCGATTTGAACCCCGGCAGCAAAAAAGGAAATGACAATGCAAAAAGGAAAAGACAATGAGTTTTTTTTTTTTTAGCGGGGCAAGCAGCAAAAAAAAATATTTTTTTTTCAATTTTCTAATATTGAAAACAACGTTGCCAGCGAGTATTGTTTAAAATCGAGCAGCCAATTGCAACTGACAACGACAAGTGTAGCGACTGAATTAAACTAAACTGAAACTAAGGTGATGGCGAGTACTGAAGTTATGGTGTCTAAGTAGGTATACCCTGACGCAATATCGTCAGGGTATACTTACTTAAACACCGTAACTTCAGTACTTGTTCAGTAAGTTTTAAATATATTCCATTACCAAAATTATGTTAACTATATTGAGTTAATTTTGGTAATAGACTATATTTAAAAACCACTTATATAAGCCACTAGCCTAAAATAGGGACTTTGTCCGGGTTTTATTAAACTATAACTTTACTTAAGTCCACGATTGTTAATAAGATGGCTAGATTGTACTTTAAATATAAATGCTATTAGTGAATCGATTTTGATGAAACATAGTTTCCATTTTAATATCAATTATTTCTAGATGAAATGTGCATATTTTCCTAATTTGAATGGACGAAATCTTATAAACTGGCAACCCTAAAACTTAAACCAACTTATTTTTCTGGAATAACGTCCACTCGCATCTGATTTACTATTTCATACCAAGTATAGATAATCCACCAAAGCGGCCTGGCTCTATACGAGTATGGATCAATGGCGTCATTATAATTCCAAGTCCGATTGAGTTCGGCCTAGTTACGGAGACCAATGATTGGCAGCTGCGGGCCACGTCTATTACACTGTCATTAAATACATTGTTGGGTTAGGGTTGTCACACATTATTCCAAGGATATGTATATACAAGGTGTCGTATGTGCAGAGGCTATAACTTCGTTTTGCTTGTTCAGTTTGTAAGGGATAAATTAAAATATTTTTCCTACTTTAATCTTATCTTTTAACCTTCCCTGGACTCCCACAATAATTCAAAACCAAAATTTGTCAAATTGGTCCAGTTAGGCGCGTAAATACAGACAAACCCTCATTTCAATACGTTTAGATGTCGATAGGGTTGGTCAAAGTCTGATTTTGGTGTTTTCTTAACATAAGCTTGTAAAGTGCATCGGTTTGTCTAATACCGTATTTATGATGGTAGGCACATTTGCCGATTCCAGATTTATGTGCCGTCATAACACCGCACTCGCCATTGTCGTGCTTCAGTTGGAAGTGCTGTATATCTGATTAACTAACTCAAGAGGCTTTGGATCCCAGCTTCAGTTTAGAAACGCATCACATACACTTTTAATGTTTATAAGCGTTTTAATGTATATTAGTATAACGCATATGGAATCTTTTCTTTTTAAAATTAGGTTAGAAATAAGAAAAAAAACTTTAACAAATAGTTGGCAATTAAGAAACTGTATTTTAAAACTAAATTTAACTTGTTTTTGTTAAGGAATATCAAATTAAACTTAATTTAGATTGATAAATTATAAAATTGTAAAAACGTGTGAAACTCACCTAAAACGTTTATGGTATGCTAACAACTTCAAAGGTTACATTAAATTACACGATGTGATTAAAAATTGGTTGATAAACGATGTTATAGACGCAAAATATGAATCGTAAATTTAAAATAAAAAAAAAAGTTTTCAAGTCAAGCGTTACAATTCTTCGTCTTAGCACACTAATTAAAGACGGTGCGCGAGTTTGACCCCCGACAGAGAAAGCCTTTTGTTATACACGTAATAATTACAAAATGTGCCCGGTTTCAAAATCTTAGAGAATAACTGAAATGAATTCAGTGCGTTATTGTTTGTTATCGTATAATATTATGAGCATTTTTATTTTACCCATAAGGACTATAAGGGGGGGGGGTTAAAGTTTGTCTGAAAATCGTACTATACGTAACCTGACAATGTCGTGGGTGAACAGCTGGTAAACATGTTTCTTTTTTTCATATATTTTTCCAAACCCACAGTTTGCATATTTTCAATAAAAATAAAATAATTTAGTGCTTGTAATAGTGCAAATAATGGTATTAATAAATAGTGCTACAAACACGTGACAGTGTTCAACTTAATACAAAAGATACTTAGGGAATCGAACCCGGGTCTCGTAAATATATTCTTCTTTATCTTATATTAGCGGCCCGCCACGGCTTTGCACGGTTATGAAATATTCACATAAACCTTCTTCTTCAATCACCTTATCTATTTAAAAGCTGCATAAAAATCTGTTACGTTTTTAAATATTTAAGCATACAAAACGACATAGGGACAGAGGAAGCGACTTTGTTTTATACTATGTAGGATTAGATTTGACCAACGACGCTCAGATAGATAGTATCTAATTAATTCAATTAAACAGGATCTGACTGATTTAATTCATTTTTTTACAAAACTCATTAGTATTTGTATCACAATCAAGACTTCTTATCGTCTTATTAAAAACATACTCCTAGGTTCAAACTGATACTATAATCCTTATTACAATATTATAAAGACTATGATGTAATCTTAAACCTGGGAGTACTATATCTTAAACTAAGTTTAGTAATAACACTGTACTATATAAATTAGTAATATGAACAATAAAGTACTTTAGTCTGTGTTTAACGATAAAACGGATAACTATCAAAATAACGCGAGCGTTCAGACAAAAAAACTATGATGGCACAGACAGACAAATTTATACGGCCACAATATCCAGGTGAAGTTGAAAAAACCTCGCGGTTAGCAACAAATTAGCCATCCAAAAAAAACACGGCTACGTCAAACTTAACACTTTATGTCAGGGGTTAAAATACATATGGCGGATTTGATACATGATGTGGAAATATTTTAGTATTGTTACTAATAATATACAAGCAAAGTCTTTTAAGCGTATGTCCTTATAGAATCCTTACATAATCGCCTCTGTGGTCTAGCGGTTCGATCCCCGGGTGGCGCAACAAAAAAAAGTAGAGAATGAAAGAGATCCAGGAAAATATCAAGGAAAATGAAAAAAAGCAAAACTTCAATCAATAGAACCTATTGAATGTCAAGCGATACGACGTTCGCCGGATCGGCTAGTACATAATGTACGTACCTATGAGCAAATTGCAAAACGCTTTCTCGTAGTTCTCATAAGTAGAACGCATGTTTAAACTTAATAAATCTAGTATCGGTTTTGTCAACCCTAATCATTGTGGTACTAAACAAAAAATGAATTGAAATTGAATTAAAGACGTTCCGTTGGCTTTACCAGTATCACGATTCATGCAATAATCGAAATTGGCAGAGATCGGATATGTCATTTTAGATATTCTTGAATACAATACTGGCGAATTATTAACAATAAGTCAATAATAAACAGCAAATAAAATATTTAATCGGAATTTTTGAATTTTCTTGGAGCTAAATGTTAATAATCCGCTAGTACTGTGATAAATAGCTAAAATGACATATTCCCGATTCCCAATTTCAATTTGTAACAATGTGTTCGATTGTACACGAACGATGTTTGTAAATATATGAAATAAATAAATGAATATTCCTGGACAAGTTAGCATATTCGGATATTATCCGAGGGTGGTGTAATGAGTCTTCGATACCGGCGTGTTTGTATAAAAAGGGCAATGAATGTGAAGGAAGCTAGACAGGTTTGTAAGGATAATCAGGTCTGGCACTAGATACTCTCTGCCTACCCCGTAAGGGACTTGGCGTGTAGATATTGACAATTTACACAAATTGAATCTAACCTCAAAGTAATCAAATTCTATGCTTGTGTTATGGGTTGGCGGTTGGTCAGCGTGCTTAGGCATGTACGCTAACCACTCGACCAACGAGTTCTATATTTCTGGTTAGAATTAGCTGCGTTTTCATAATGGATATTATTTAATTGTTACGTATTAGATTATGGAGGTCAAAATTGTTCCGTTTGGCTGTGAGAGGAGTAACCTCAAAGCTTTGTTGATCCACTATCTTAGAGTGTTCGTCTAAATAAAGGTAATTGTTCTTTAAAGTTGGATTAATTAAATAAATTTGAATTTTAACTGACTCATTAATTCATCTTGTTATTTCATAGTTTAGCGGCTCCAGCGAACTTCGTTTCCCCCGTTCAATTTGAAGATATGAAAAAAAGACGGGTTGCACTCCGGGAGAGCCGGCAGAAGTAAACACTTGAATATTAACGTTGTGCATTTTTGATAGTATGCAATGGTTAGGGAATAATTTTGCACGAATTGTTTTAATTATCAGTATGAATGATTGCTTTAATTATCAGTTTATGTGGTAGAATACAATATTCATTTATTGCGCTATCGTATACAAACATGACAACACGAACATTCGCGCAAGCACCCTGCGCCGTCTTATTCCCGCAAGCGCCCTGCACCGTCTTACGCATTTCAGATTAGGATTAGGTGTTTGACTGCCTTCTTATTAACATAAAAATACTGGAATCGTTTCCGTGATCAACGTAAAATAAATGTGGTTTGATTGATTGACTGATTAATTGATTGATTGACTGATTGATTGGTTGGTTGACTGATTGATTGAATGATTGACTGATTGATTGATTGATTGAATGATATACTGATTGATTGATTGATTGACTGATTGATTGATTGATACACATCTATGATCACACTAACACTAACACGTAAGGCACAGGCAGCAGGAAATATTGAGTCATTATTTACGAGCATTTTGTGAAGATAAGCACCTGCGTTAAAAGAATTGGAAAATTCCAATGGTATTATAAATGCGAAAGAGTGAGGATGTTGGATATTAATATGAATGAATGGTTATATGAATGATTATATGAATATACATTATACATTGTATATTAAAAAATCGCCTCTGTGGTCTAGCAGTCCGCACGTCGGATTTGACGATCCCCGGGTCGGGTAACAAAAAAAAAGAGAAAATGTTGATTTTCAAATTTCTAATAAAATTAACGTTGCCAGGGAATGGATATGTGTCCGGTTGGCAATAAGCTTGCCACCTCATACATTGTGGGACTTAGTGTTTACGGCTAGAAATGGGCGCCTTGGTTGTGCCTCTGCCTACTTTTTCGGGGATATATATTATCCATATACATTGTATATTATAGAAAAGATAGGAGGAAAGATTAAACATTTAAAAGTTACGACAATTTGTTGGTATCGGGATGCGATGACCATATCACAGGATGGTGATAAATAGTAATGTACGTTACTGGGTACTCTTAATGCAGTTATCTATTATCAGACGTCAGAATGATCAAAGCAGTTTAAAAGATTGATACCCTCTGGATTCACTTGAATTCTTCATACCTTACGTTAGTGCTTATCATTGTGTGTTCCGTGTTAGACGGAAGGGTAGCTATTAGATCTGATTTGTACACGTAGCTCAATACTTAAAACATAAGAACATAAGAAAGTTGACGTTACTATAGCTAATAAATGTTATAATAATCATAAAATTAAAAAAAAAACAATGACCTCTACAGCAAAACATACATATACTATAGCTAAGAACCATGCCGATCACCTCAGCTTTCAAACAACATATTCGCATTGAAATCGGTTCATCCGTTCAAAAGTTATGATGAAAGAAACAGACACACAAACACACATGAACAGACACGTCAAACACATAACACCTCCCTGTTACCATTGGTTGTTAAAAAGACCCTCGAACCGAAGTAAGTATAAAATGAGTAAACATAGTCATAATCAAAATTTAGATAACTCTGTGGTGGTCTAGCGGTCCGGCAACGGACTTGACTTCTTGAGGTCCCAGTTTGATCCTAAAAAAAATAGAAAATGAATGTTTTCAATTTCCTAATAAAAAAATAATTAAGAATGCCTATTACTTCGGGGATATGGGCGAGAAATACTTACTTACATAAGTAATTTTAGCGCAGTAAATCTGCAAAAAACCGAGTTCGATTTTAATAAGTCATCTAAGTGAACAAATATTAAATATATCCTTGTTTTCTCTGGGATATCATCAGATACAGACGTGGCGGCAATGATCTTCAGAAGTATGTTTTTCAAATAAAATAAAATAAAATTGGTTGATAAATAATTTAGAAATCGATTAATAATATAAAAGTTGAACAACAAAACTTTTCTTGAAGTCGGTTAATTAAAATTTTTTAAAAACTCGCAAAAACTTCCATTATAGGCTTCCCGTCACAACACAGTGACATCTGACTAGGTGGTAGAGTTTCGCAGCGACTCGCCCGGATTGGTACCACCGCCTTACCTATTCCTGCCGTCATAACGTCACGACGTGTTCCGGTTCGGAGGGTATGCAGCCGGTAAACTTACTTTTGCTCGAGGCCTAACATCCCGGCCTCTGGTTGGCAACGCACCATTACCACCTTTGTTGTCTCTAGGCGGCGGAAATTTCTTACCATCAGGAAATCCGTCTGCTTGTTTGCCTTCCAATGTCATAAATAAAACTATTCGTAACCTAGCTAAAAATCATCTTTATTATGTTTCACATAAAAAAAACACTTTTAAATCCATTTCCTTAGAAGTTATGATGCCACAGACAGACACACATACAGATAGACAAGTCAAACTTACAACGACCCTCCTTTCCCATTAAAAAGAACCTCGAACAGGCCAGACGCAACTAAAAGCTAGAGAGAAAAACTAACATCAAAGCTTTTGTTCCCAACTGATTGTTAAATAATATAAAAGATAATACCATAAATATTTCCCTCACAACTAATTGTTTAAAAATATTTAATGCACTTGTATGTTTGTATTGTCTAAGATCACAATACTGCCCTTTAATCTCACGTTCTGGTATTGCCTCTTGAATATGCCAGATGTGTCCTCAAGATCTCACAATAACCTTTAATGGAAGTCCGAGGTCACTTCCGAAACAATACATCCAAGCCATATTTACTTGACCTTGGAATATGTAGGGTTAACCGACAGTCGAGATTTTGGTAAAGATCAGGACAGGTTTTACAAAGATTTATCAGTTTCTGAGGACCAATTACATTAATTGACATAACCATTGGTAAATTATACATAGAAACATATTTTCACGCCAAATCCCTTACGGGGTAGGCAAAGAGTATCAAGTGCCAGACCTCACGAACCTAACAAACCTGTCTGGTTTCCTTCACATAAAAATAACATTTTTATACAAATGCGCCGCTTTCGGAGATTCTTGACACCACTCTCGGATCATACCCTAGTGATCTGATCGTGGAATGTCAACCTTGGTTTCTCCGGGTAACATCCATCCACCTTCGCATTGTATATCTGCTTTGTCATTCTTTCCACATGACCGAACCAGCGAAGCATGCTAAACAATTTAACAAATTTAACAAATTAAATTTATGTGTAACATGTAATGTGGATATGAATCGGTTCATATAGAAACTAGCGGTCCGCTCCGGCTTCGCACGGATATAAAATATACATATAAACCTTCCTCTTCAATCACTTTATCTCTTAAAAAAACCGCAAACAACAGGACATAGGGACAGAGGAAGCGACTTTGTTTTATATTATGTAGTGATATGCAATGTGGATATGAATCGGTATATACTCGTACACAAATGAACCCCCATTTCCCTAGATCATAGCGTGAATGGGTGAACTAATTTTTTTTATTATATTCGAAGGCAAACAAGCAGACGGATTTCCTGATGGTAAGAAATTCACGCCGCCTAATGACACCAAAGGTGTTAATGGTGCTTTGCCAACCTGAGGCCGGGTTGTTAGAGAAAAGTAAATTTACCGGCTACCTTATCCTACAACGTGTTTGTGACGTTATGGCGGCAGGAATAGGTACGGCGGTGGCAAAATTCTGGGTGAGTCGCTGCGAAACTCTACCAACTAGTCAGATATCACGGTGTTAGTGACGGTAAGCTTATGCTCGTCTTTTACAAGCTGCCTGGCAGGAAGGCAGATGATCTATTCTGCAAAGGAGCCCGGACCACGGGGAATTATGTTGATTATTTTATTGCTGTGTTAGTTATTGTCAGAAGAAGGTTCTCTATTTCATTCATTCCATAAAAGGTGTATCTCTAATGATAATATTAGTAATAACACAAGAATATCATAATAAATTCAGATTAGGAAACCAGTTTTGAGATGTTTCTTTCACAGATCGTGCAATCGTGATAAAACTCAAATCTCTTTGTTAATCCATAAGCAATATTTAGCCTGTTTTTAAGTTTTGTCATCTCTGCCGTTTAGGAAGCTAGTTTTTTAGGATTCCGTAATCAAAACGATAAAAGAGGACCCTTGTTTTTTTTCTTTACTAATTTCAATACAAAAAACAAATAAAAAACAAGCGAAACTAAAATATCATGTGGTGGATTTTAATTTTTTGATAATTAATTTCATGTTTCAATCGCCTCTGTGGTCTACCATCTGGCGTCATACATACATAATTTTAATTTTCTAATAAAATCAACGTTGCGCGGGATTGGATGCCCGGCTTGCGATAGGCTTGCCACCTATCACATTGTGGGATTTAGTGTCTTCCGTTGCCGGATCGGGCAACAAAACGAATATTGGGTTTTTCCAATTTTCTAAATAAAAAAAATGTTGCTCGGGATTTCATATGTGACCGGTTGACGAAAGGCTTGCCACCTATCACATTCTGGGATTTAGTGTCTTCGGCTAGTCGTGGGTGCCTCTACCAACCCCTTCGGGGATATGGGAATATATTTAAGTTATAACCAAGGAAATTTTCACTTAAAAAACAAATTGACGCGGCATCTAGGATGTATAGTTTATTATAAGCAAATTAATTGTGTTTTTTCCTTACCTCCGCTCCTTTAAACTAGTTTTTGGTATCAATCTGAATAAATCATAGTCACACTACATCAAGCATCGTCACTTATGTGTAGATTCACCATACATTTTAAATAAAAAGGAACGTCCTGTCCTTGACTCCTTTCTTTTTCTACATCTTATTACTGGCTGTTTACCTATAATTTTGTCAGCCTTAAACAATTTTAATGCAAACTTTAATCACCCATTGTAGTCTTTTGTAAGTCGATTTTTGTATAACAATTATATCTGAACTCGTGTCGTTGACTATATTCATGTCAAATTTCATCAAAATCGGTCTAAGGGCTTTGCCATAAAAGCGTACAGAGAGATATGTAAACTTTCGTATTTTTAATATTAGTATGGATTTGGCACAAGATTTTTTTAAAGTTATAAGCTAGCCATAAATAAGCAGCTCTTCTAATGGTAAAAGAGCACAAGAGATACTGACCTAGCTCATGTTGGAAATACATTGTGTACGTTTGAGGTTTTATTTGTACCTTCGTATGTTTTATTATTATAATTTATAAATATGCTTATTTGTCTTCTTGTGATTCAAAAAAATATTAAGATTTTTTAGGGACAGGACATTTCACGGTTTGAATGTTTTCTTGACACTTTTAAGTAGATGCGGTTAACCTTATTACAAAAAATGATACCCTAATTTTCGTAAAATATAGAGTAATAAAAATATAATTAACTATTTGATCTGGAAAAAATGCTGTAACTTGTAACGTTTATATATGAATAAAAAATGTATCTCTCTCAGTATCCCATTGAGATATCGGGATAAAAAGTATCCTAAGTCACTCTCCAACTTTCTATCTATCTCCTAACTCCGTAGCGACGTGTAAATAGGAGAAATAGATATAAATACACTATTTTACTAAGAACTATCAGTTAGTCCATGACTTCCATAAAAAGTTACAGTTTATTTATTTTTCTAAAGTAATAGTAGTAATCGTTATACTTTATTACAATAGCTATCTGCCAATGAAAGTCCCGTCATCATCAGCCCAGTCATTTCAGCTAAGAAATAAAGAAAAACAAAAAATATATAGCAATAGGGGCAGCTGCCCTCCCCTAGAGATTCTAAAAAAAAAGTATCTTCAAGAATCAAGAAGAGGTAGGCAGAGGCACAACCAGGGCACCCACGACTAGCCGAAGACACTAAGTCCCATAATGTGGTAGGTGGCAAGCCTATCGCCAACCGGGCACATTTCTAATCCCGAACAACATTTTTTTCGGGATTCGAACCCGAGACCTCATGCAGTCAAGTCCAACACCCGGACCGCTCGACCACAGAGGCGACAGGCGTGCAAATACTTAGTTACCAGAATAAATTTAATAAACACCCAGACCCGGAAATGCAGACATCTAAATTTTCATCACATAAATACCTGTTGTCACTCGACCTACGAGACGGTCAATGTTAAATAAAAACTTCTTTAAGGAGTGGTAATGTAGGAGTAAATTGATCCAAATCAAGTTTTTGGGTTAGTTAGGTAAACAAGTTTCATAAAGAAGTATCCAAACAATTTTTTTTTATACAAGAGGAGGCAAACGAGCAAGCGGGTCAGCTGATGGAAAGTGGAAATGGATGGAAATTTCCAATAAACCTCCAGAAAGACCTACATTCAAATGTAGCTAATAACCATTTCGAGTATATTATCAGTTTTCAAACAATTAAAACCACATCGAAATCGGTTCATTCATACAAAACTTATGATGCTACAAAACACGTGTTTCTTCTGTGTTGGTCTGGGCTCCTTTGTAGAATAGACTGCCATTCCATGCCATGCCTTCCTGCCAGGCAGCTCGTAAAGGGCCAGCATAGGTTTACCGGCACTAGCACCGTGACATCCTACTAGGTGGTAGAGTTTCGCAGCAACTCGCCCGGATTGGTACCACCGCCTTATCTATTCTTGCCGCCACAACGTCAGTGCTTGGTTTTTGAAGTGTTCCGTTCCAGAGGATAAGTAAACTTTCGTACCTAAAGTCAAGTCTGACGTTGGACCGCTAGACCACACAGGCGATATTTACTGGATACCTAATTCACCAAATCGGCACATGATAGCAGCAATCAGCTTATATGGTCAGGGACGAGTCCTGACAATTCAAAGCAAAAAATGGCACACCTACATGTATGCAAAAACTAGATTTAGTCAATTTGTGAATGTTAATTTATAAAATTAGGTTTTACGTTTTCAATAACAGACCTAGCATTCGTTGTTATTTATTACTAGCCTATAATAAATTTTAATATCATGTTGATAAGAACGCCATCTTTATTTGTCAAGACCAACTACTTTGTTTCCTAACTTTTTAGAATTTCTGTTTTTTATCGATACATCAATATATTTGTTTGTGTGTCAAATGCATGGTAGTGTGGGTAATGTTTTATTTGATTTAATGTACTTTATAAGCAATATTATTAAAAAATATTAGCACTTATTATTATTATTATTGAGCAATATTATTCTGCACTTCTCCTACACATTAACTATAAGTGTGCCACATTTTATGCTCCTATTTCATAAAAATGGGTCCAAAGTTTTGGCACTACATAATCAAATATATTTGTCTCTTCCATGGAAAGCCATTTAGATATTAGGATAAAAAGTAGCCTATGCCAATATCCAATTTTTACACACAAAAATATCACATCACACAATTGCGACTTGAAACAAGGACAAATAAACACACTTTCAAATTTGTATTAATGTGAATTTAGAAGTAGGATGGTTTCCAACATTTAATGTAGGTATTACATTCTCAAATAAACTAATTTTAGTTCAGCTGTGTCGACGCAAGGAAAGCATAATATTTTCGCAATTATAATGTATGGGATTGGATGGATTAAATGGCAATTTCCATATAGCTTATAAAAGGATACATTATTGTGTGTGAAGATAGTTTAGAGGCTGGAGAAGACATAGGCTACTTTTTATCCCGATATCTCAATGTTATCAGGAGGGAGATATAAGTGATTCTAATAAGCAAACGTACCCGGGAGTTACATTTGATAACTGTATTTATCATGAATCACAGTTGTTTACATTGAAAAATCATGCAAATACATTTTATTTTAATTTGAATAACTTGAAATGATGAGACCTGAAATAAAACTTAAAGGTCTTTTTTTGTATTTACCGAGAAACGCGATGTTCGTCTGTTTTTTAAAAATGAAATTTATTTATTTGTGTTTAAAAGTTGTATAAAAGACTTATTCGTACCAACATATTCTACCACATTGTGGTGTGCCAATATCTAACCAACTTAATTAAGTACACAGTTTTCATTTTTGTTAATTATATATTTTTTATATAAACTAGTAAAATATATTTATAATAAAGCCATCACTTAGTAATTTAAACAAAAATAGTTATGATCAAGTTTTACCCTAACCACCATACACTACCACCGTTTCCAAAACTGGACAGGCCAGAGAAGAAACGGCGAAGCGAAAATTTTATACACTATCAACAAGATTTTGTCTTTTTTAGTCTTCGGTGATCATTAGTCGAGTTTATAATTACCCTTCATTTAGCATCAACTTAACAGATTTAGCAAAATCGTACTTGACTTATTGTAAATTAGTCGCTAGTCGTACCAGAAAGTCTTATCAGCGTCTTCTATAAAGCGATAGCCTTATCCAGCTCCTCCAAAGAGCGCCACAGGTGACGGTCACCAGCCGCTTGTAACCAGCGACTCCCCGCGACTTTGACCAGATCATCAGTCCACCGGGTGGGACCAACACTACGACCTCCGGTGCGGGACTGCCACTCGAGAACCTTCTTCCCCTGCGGTTGTTGGTACTGCGAGCAATGTGGCCTGCCCATTGGCACATCAGCTTGCTGACTTTCTGGACCATGTTGGTTAATCTAGTTCTCTTGCGAATCACCGAATTACCGATAGCCTCAAACTCATTTAACAAGATTTGGCGGCAACAAGGAAATGCATTACACACTAACTTCTTCATTAATACTTTACTTTCGCACTTTAATCGAACAAAAATAAGAAATGCATTTTGTTGCCAATTGCTAAAACTGATTAATTTCACTCGATATGTACACGAAATCCAATATTTACGAAAAAGATACAACTAAATCTCCAACTAAAACTCCACATACAAATACAAAAATAATATAAAATTGTTACGTTGCCACTGAAAAATAACAAACAAACGTACTTTCGAATTTATAATGTGATATTAATAATATTTAATCATAAATAAAATCAATCTATATCAGCTAGTCGTGGTCCTGGTTGTGCTTCTGCCTACCTCTTTAAGTATATGGGCGTTAAGATACTTTTTTATTTGTAGTTGTTATTCGCCAACTGTTCTCCCAAATTAATACCAAAGTCTTTCTTATTTTTATACATAGGCGTTGAAATACTTAATTGCAAATTGCTGTGTGATATAGGGCAATGTTTGTTAAGTTGGCTAGTATCTTTGTATCATTTATAAAATGGAATAGGCTACTTAAAATCACGATATGTCCTTCAACGTTGGAGCTGGCGCATGTAAATTCGCAGGCAACAACTTGTATTAGTAATAAAGCATCACTAGAGCAATGTTAATTATTTCTCACAATATTGAGAGGTTAATGATAATGGCTCTGATTTAAATTGTATTTTACGTTAAGCAATAAACGCCTCTAAGCCATTCCAGTAAGTATGATAATAGCACCCACGAATCAAGAATATCCTAACACGTTTTGATAGTTCACCTAATCCTTTATATTGATGCGCAATCTTACTGTAAAGGTCGGGGCCAAGCAGACCTCATACCAGTTTGAAACTTTAGTTTTAATTTGAGAATTAGTTAGGAATGTGAAAAAAACTAAACTAAATTAAACTCATAAAATTTCTAATAAAAATGTCAATTTTCTAATAAAAATTGATATTGCTCGGGATTGGATGTGTTCCCGGTTGGCAATAGACTTGCCACCTATTACATTGTGGGACTTAGTGTCTTCTGCTCGTCGTGGGTGCCCTAGTTGTTCTTCTGTCTATCTCTTTGGGGATATGGGCGTGAATATACTTTATATATACTTACCTACTATTAGATTCACCCTGATTAGTACAAAAGCCTTATAAACTTGAACGTGTAGTTGATCAGTCGGCTAGCGAACTCGCAACTACACTGATTAATCGCAAGTCTCGGGTTCGATTCCTGACGGAGGCAAACTTTTGTGTGACTAGATATCTGCATTTCCAGGTCTGGGTGTTTATTAAATTTATTCTGGTATCTATTTAGTATTTCTATGTATTAGTATCGTTGCCTAATATCCATAACACCAGCATATAGTATGTATAACATAAGCATAGTAAGATTATAATTGTGTGACTTGTCGATGAATATTTATTTATTTACGAACTCCTACCACCACGACGAAGACGACGTTGTCGTGTTCCATGATGAAGATTGAGGTAGCCATTAGATTTGTACACGTGACCATATGCAATAATAACATCTTTATTGGCTATATGCGAAGATTGTTTCTTACCATATAGAGAACCACATACAAATTATGAAAAGAGGTGAAACTTCTATTCTTTCTGCCGAATCCTTAAGTGACGGGGCGAGAAGATAAGCAAGTAAGAGAGTTTTATATTAATTTTGTTTTTATTGAAGTGAAACTTCTTTATCGGGGTTGGAAAAAAATTAGTGTAACATTTTTTTTTACGCGTCACATTTTTCGTTACGCGCTATCTTTGTTCTTATCTCTTCCACGCGTGATTTGAAGTATACTTTCTCCAGCGGAGTAGGGATTGGCAATAAACTTTATTTAACCAATTTCTGTAAAGTTGCATATAGTAAATTATTTTTTGAAAAACAACTTCATATAGAAGTTTCACTTCTTCACTTCTTACGAGTGTACGCTAGTACACGCACACATTTTTTTGTGTTTAAAATCAGTGCTTTTAAGACTTTGATGATTTATATCAAAATTGTTTATTTCACATAGACAATCTTGTAAGTACCTACATAAACACATATAGCATAGTAGTACTATTTAAATTATGCGCTTCGGATATATTCGTCAAGCTTCTTAAATCCGAATGCATTATAAAGATATCGATACAGAGTTGTTATTACGTCGTTAATCATTTCACTTAAATTTAGATTTGGTCAGCCAATTTAAAAATAAAAGTATAAAGTGTAAAGCCGAAGCGCATAATTTAATTAGTAGTATTATGTGTATGTATGTATGTATGTATTAAGAGTGTGTACTTCAGGAGATCAAAGATCATTAACCGTTTGGCAAATAATGATTTCCGCAAAGTTAAACTATAAGGTTCTGGTGTTAAGTTTTCGTATTTGGTTACATACGCTTAAACGTACTATAATAAACTGCGGAACATGATTATGGAAAACATGCCTTTGATCATAAAAATGTATGATTTATATTAGTTTTATCACATTTTTACGTGCAAACACAGGAAAAGTATTCTTTAAGAATTTATTATTCTTTATGAATCGCCAGTGTGGTCTATCGGTGTTGGATTTGATTGCAGGAGGTTCTGGATTCGATTCCCGGGTCGGGCAACAAAAAGAATTTGATTTTCCAACTTTCTCGTTAAAAAAATGTTACTAGGGATTGGATGTGTGCCCGGTTTGGCGATAGGCTTACCACCTAACACACTGTAGGATTTATGCCCGATTTCACCAAGAGCCCCTATACTTTAGGAGCTTACTTTAATTGTACTACTTTTTACCCTTATTTACCCTTGGTGAAATCGGGCATTAGTGTTTTCGGCCAGTCGTGGGTGCCCAGGTTGTGCCTCTGCTTATCTCTTCGCGAATATGAGCGTGAAGATTCTTTTTTTACTTTATTATGTAATGACGAGATATTGTTTGTGTTTTAACTTTAAATATGGATAAAGTAATTAAAGCGGTGATGAATGACTAAAATGTTTAAGGACTTGGATCTTAATTACAGTTTAAGGGTCCATGTATGCTAAAATACGTCAGCAGTATAATTTTTTTTTCAAACAAAGCAATCATGGATCTTGTTGAAAAAAATACACAAGATTAACATGAATATGCTATATAAGACTAGTGTTTCCAAAACACGATTCATTTCACTTTGCTCGATAGAAAAAAATTAAAAAGTTAACCCTTTTTTGAAAGCAAAACCCAACTGTCTACTTCAATTATTATGAAAATATCGACACCAGACTTAACATAAACATAGATAAGTACTATACCTAAAAGATAAGTGTTTCGGTATTTATACTTTCTTTCAAATTACTTTTATAGTGTCAAAAATAGTGATTTGTCGCTTAAGACGTTTACTTTAGAGCGCAATATTTCATAGTAGTCATGGAATGGGGGAGTGCTGCGATTGGCTCTTCTGGCTGACTAAGTATGGGGCCTTAAGGGTTTTTTTAATGATTAATGAATGAAATGATTAATTATGTATAATAGAGATATCTTTAAAATACATTTGGATTCCCGAAACTTGACGAATATAGCCGAAGCGTATAATTTAAATACCACTGTACATACGTACAATTTGCCTATTTTTGTTATTAATTCGTACACGTCCAATATAACAATGTAAAATGTCGATCATGTTACAGAAAAAAAAATATCGCGACGAATTGAGAACCTCCTCCTTTTTTGAAGTCGGTTAATAAAGTATAGATAAGGTTTGTTTATTTTGTGATTGAGTTTGTCTCACAAATAACATAAGAGAAAACAAATTAAGTGCCAAATTACGCAATGGCGGCAAAAAGTTCAACGTTCCATTTCATTAAGGAAACCACTTTTCAAAACCTGTCCCTAACTTGAATTTTGGCCAAGCGAAATACCGATGTACAAAATAAATTCTTTCGCATTCATATTATTTGTTGACTGACTTGGTTGAGGCAATAGCGCATTGCTTTTTATGATATGGGAAGGAATGAAGAGGAATGAAGAATCTTAGGCGTATAGAAGCTCACCGCATATTTTAAGGAAATACCTGTCATGACCTTTTTTATTTTTTATTCTTTACGATATCTTTCTAATAATAATTAATATTCAATAAATTCAAAAAGACCAGTAAGTCCGCGAAGGAAAACACTTTTTTTATGATGTTGGAAGGCAAACCAGCAGACGGATTTCCTGATGTTAAGAAAATCACGCCGCCTAGAGACATCAAAGGTGGTAATGGTGCGTTGCCAACCAGAGGCCAGCATGTCAGGCCTCGAGCAAAAGTAAGTTTAACAGCTACCGACAAAACTCTACCTAGTCAGATGTCACAGTGATAGTGACGGTAGGTAATCCTATGCTCGCCGTTTACGAGGTGCCTGGCAGATGGTCTATTCTGCAAAGAAGCATGGACCACGATTACGGAACACGATTGTTATAATATGAATGTTGGACAACGATACTGAAACATGTAGTTACTTAAATAGATACCAGTAAAATGTAATAAACACAAGACCCCGAAATACAGACATTTATATTCACTAGTGGTCCCCCGTCGGTCGAAATTCGACCATAATAAATTTTAGCATCTTGTCGATAACAATGCCATCTTCATTTCTCAAGACCAACTACTTTGTTTCCAAACTTGTTAGTGCGCCCTCTGTGTGTGTCAAATGCATGGTAGTGTGGATAATGTTTTATTTATTGATTTAATGTACTTTATACGCAATATTATTGAAAAATATTAGCGTTCTGCACTTCTCCTACACATAAACTATAAGTGTGCCAAATTTTATGCTCCTGCGTCCGCGCAATTTCCGGAAAAACGGGGTCCAATATTTTTGCATCACGTATTAATATATACCATTGCATAAATAAATGCCTGCCCCCGTCAGAAATCGAACCAGAACCTTACGATTTGTTGATGGAGTTAGACGACCTCGTACAACGAGGCATGTGCTTGTGGCGTGTTGAGAAATGCTATTTTAACAAAACCTATTTCTAGAATCTGGGTAAAATTTAAATGAACTGTAAAACATATTATGATCTTAAACAAAAATTGAATTATCGTAATTTAGCACAGAAAGTTCCAACTTTTCCATTCCGAAAATTCCAAATATTCCATTGGGTCCCACGATGGTTGCGATTTCATCTTTCTTTTTTCAGAAGATAGAAAATGGTCTTGAAGTGGACTACATACATTTTATCATAATCCTACTAGTAGTTTTTGAGTTACACTTAATCTAACATACAAAATTCTCATGTCAAGTTGTGCGTGATTGAACTCCTCCGAAACGGCTTGACCGATTCTCATGAAATTTTGTGAGCATATTGAGTAGGTCTGAGAATCGGCCTAAGGGATAAGGGTGTCTCACCCCTTTTTTTACTTAAAAACATAGCAGAACAATGTCTGCCGGGTCAGTTAGTGTTATATATAAAATTCTCGCGTCACAATTTTCGTTCCCGTACTCCTACGAAACGGATTGACCGATTCTTTTAAGCATATTGAATAAGGAAGTATATTATACCCCTAAGTGATAAGGATGACTCAGCCCAATTTTTTTACTAAAATCTGATTAAAAATAGCAGAACAACGTCCACAGGGTCAGCTAGTAATGCATAGAATTTTCAATTCTAAATTCTAGAAATTTCAATTTTCAACTTTTAAACTTATGCATAATTAAGTATAATTAAAAAACCAACAGTCAGATCAAGATAAAATTAATGTGAAATGACATCGGAATCATGAACTATCTTCCTAAAAAAGAACCAAAAAAATCGGTTGACTACTTACGTAGTAATCGCGTCACAAACATACTAATAACAAAAGAATACATTAAGTCGAATTGAAAACTTCCTTTTTTTGAAATCGGTGGAAAATTGTAAAAAAGAGCAGGTAAATTAGTACAGTGGTTAACAGAAGTGTAAAATTTAAATAAGCATTGTTAAAATAGTACAGTGTTGAACAGAAGTGTTTCAATGAACTATTCTTATTGTAATTTAAATAGTTCACTTTAGTATACATTAGTTCTGTTTGTAACAAAAATCAAAAACAATTACTACTCACGACGTGAAAATTCGAGAAAGTTCTCCACTTCAATAACAAAAAAGTTTGTAAATGATACATTATCTATGACTTTGTTTTAGAACCATTAGTAAAAACTATTTACTGCTGAGTATTATATAATACGAGATAACAAATAGTTATCGTATTAGTTTACAAAAACATTTTGACATACTTAATATGAAAGCGAAATGAGTAATTATTGAGGTCTTGTGTTTATGACAAAGAGGTATGTCCCCTAGTAAATGTACATGCGACCATATCCCTGAAGAAGTAGGCAGAGAGACAACCAGAGTACCCACGACTAGCCGAAGACACTAAGTCCCATAATGTGATAGGTGGCAAGTTCATCTCCAAACGGACACGTATCAAATCCCGAGCAATATTATTTTTATAAGAAAATTGAAAAAAACAAATTTTTTTTGTTGCCCGATTTGGGAATCGAACCCATCCGACCTTATGCAGTCAAATACAGCACCTGCTAGATCACAGAGGCTATTATTATAGTTAGTTACTGCTTTTATAAACAAAGTCTAAAGTCCAAGACTTATGTTGACGTAATAGTGTTTAATAGTTTGTTATGCAGACCATATTATGTTGCTTAAATTTTGTGGCTGCATTATTAACTAAAGCTCGTCAAGTGAAATTTGGCGGTATACTAATTTCTTCACGAATATGTCACTTGTGCACTTTAATTGATAAATATTTCCAAAATGCCTCCAAAATTAGTCAATTTTGTCACTAGTCATACCCATTGCGTACACGAAAGTCAGTAATATGGCCAAACTGAGTTCATCTTTTTTGACTGCCGGGCCTGCTGGGCTTTTAGCGTACATGCCTAACTCCATCGACCAACCTCGTAGGGTTGGGATGAATTCCCGACGGAGTCAGACATTTGTGTGATGAACATTTAGACTTTGCATTTCCGAGTATTGGTGCTTATTAAATTTATCTATATATATAAAAATCAATTGCTGTTCGTTAGTCTCGCTAAAACTCGAGAGCGGCTGAACCGATTTGGGTAATTTTGATTTTGAATTATTTGTTCAAGTCTAGAGAAGGTTTAAAGATAAGGAAAAGGGAAAACTAAGAGGAAAATAGGAAAAAAACATTTTAATTTTTCCAATCAAACTGAACGGGTGGACAGCTAGTTCTCGTATATATTTAAGTGTTTATTATCGTTGATTAACAGCCATAATCCGAGTATAGGTATAATTTGTTTACTTTGGGATTAGATTCAATTAGTACAATTTGTCCAATTTTACTAATTTATTTATTGTTTTCCCCGTGTTGGTCGGGGCTCCTTTACAGAATAAACCATCTGCCTTCCTGCCAGGCACCTCGTAAAAAGCGAGCGTAGGCTTACCGTCACTAACACTGTGACACCTGACTAGGTGGTAGAGCTTCGCAGTGACTCGCCCGGCTTGGTACCACCACCTTACTCAGTCCTGCCTTCATGTCAGTGTTCGCCGTTGACGTGTTCGTTCGGAGGATAAGGTAGCTGGTAAAATTACTTTTACTCGAGGCCTAATATCCCGGCCTCAGGTTGGCAAAGCACCATTACCACCTTTGCTGACTCCAGGCGGCATTAATTTCTTACTATCAGGAAATCCAGCTGTTTGTTTGCTTTTCAATACCATAAAAAAATATTTATTTCTTAAATTATATTTTCTGTCTTCTTCCCACAAACTCAATTGTTTACAAGTTACGTATTGGTACAAATACAAATTGAAAATTTTGAACATATTTGAAGCGGTTTATGCCGAATCTCAAAATACCACGAAAGAGGGAGAGAGGTCAAAAAAATTACAAAAGCGCCTTGCAAATATATTAATAGTCATTGAAATGCATAATGGTCTCCCAAAGAACAAAAAGAACTTTGTCGATCCGGCGAAATCTACTTGCATATTAATTAAAAACAAGTTTGGGCCCCCTTGTTATTTGTAAGTATACACGTCCAACCTCGCCGGTCATTGACAGAATTCGGGTTTGATTCCCAACGGGGAAGAGCACAGATGTATTATAATGTTTGGTTTATATTAATTCATTATTAAATAGGTAATTAAAAATCACATTTGTTCTTGTGGCCCGATCTGGGGTCAGAATCCTGGATCTCACAGACTTAAGTCCAACACCGGACTTCTAGACCACGGAGGCCTACTGTATTTAAATTATAATATATATATAACATACTGTATTTAATATAGTAAAGTGTCATTCGGTGTTCATTATAACGGTATTAATATTTCTATTTCTAAGTTAATATGACTGTCAGACTCAGTAGTAAATAATTTGCTATAATCTGCCTCAATTCATGTCCTTTTTACACCCCAAAATAAAAAGGGTAACATAAGTTTGACGTTCTTTTGTGTGTGTGTGTGTGTTTGTGTGTGTGTGTGTGTGTGTGTATGTGTGTAGTCGAGAGGTGGTTCTTAGCTACAGTAGACGTAGGTTTTGTCGGGGGTTACCTATTAAACATTTTTATACTTATATTTTGGGGAGTTTATAACTTAATTTTTATGAACTAGCAATAACTATTATAATTGATTGCGATCTACCTTTGGAAAAAGTGTGGAAATGAAAAAAAATACATTGCAAATTTTGGATTAGATTGAAAATTTAACAACAGAATAAATAATCGCAATGTATTTATTAATGTAAATTACGCGTCACGTTGTATGTGTGCCCTAGACTCCTAAAATGCTTTATCGATTTTAATCAAATTTACTCACCATGTGCAGTTTGATACAAAGACAGGATACTTTCCATCTCAATTTATGACGGACAAAGCAGCGTGTAATAGCTAGTAATAGTATATAAATAAGTATTTTTTTTATGTACTAACGTAATTAAAACGAATACAATACGGTCTTATCGCCGAATCAACAATCTCTTTCACATTCAATTTAATCATACATTTATTAGTTTATTAATCATAACTTTTTAATTTATAACGTAATGAAGATGAAATTAAAATTGAATTAACAGACAAGACCCCCTACACGTATATCCAAATTGAACAAGAAACTTTCTAGTACGACGACGGTTGCAAATTAATCGTAAGACGTCCATTACCTTTATGCAGGCGTCAGTCAATTCCGTCAGTCATGAATAAAACCATGTTTTTTAACCAGTGTCAATCGCTACATTCATTTGGAATTTTGTTACGAAATTCCGTTACTAAAAAAAAATTAACACAGCATATTCATACAAGTCTATGGACACACCACATACCACATACACAGTAATGTTTGCGCTCGGAATTTGAATGGATTTGTATATATGAAAATGTCTTTTTGAAATTTCTAAACGGTTTCGATTCCGTAGGTATGTGGTAGACCTAAAACGTCGATTACATATAGGATTTGCTGTCAGTTAACAAATATATGCATTCAAATGTCAGTGTGGTGTATGTACACAGCATTATAATATGCCAATGTGTACATAGCAGTTAACGAGGCCTGATACAATTGTGTGTTATGTGAGGGCAGTATTAAAGTAGCTCTTAAGACTAACGTGTGTTTAACTGCTTAAATATACATCAGTCAGCCACTGCCTTAAATGCTAAGCTGCAGCTAATGCAGCCAATTCAAAGTATGTGATAAAACTGACAGCAAAAACGATCGTGTCAGGGACCAATAACATCAACTTCATCCAAATATCACTCTTCTCTTTACATACTAAGTTATCTGTCAGTCATAATGAATGTGTAAAAACTGACAGCTAAACCTATCCAATGGACGTCTATGAGGTTGACGTAAAAGGTTTTACTCCAACTTCATCCAATTATTGCTCATCTCTTTACATGCTAAATTATCTGTCAGTCATAGTGAATGTGTAAAAACTGACAGCTAAACCTATCCAATGGACGTCTATGAGGTTGACGTAAAAGGTTTTACTCCAACTTCATCCAATTATCACTCATCTCTTTACATGCTAAGCTATCTGTCAGTCATAGTGACTGTAAAAACTGACAGTTAAACCTAATATAATCATTGACCTCTCCTATTTCTATGTATCTAATGGACGTCTATGAGGTTGATGTAAAAGCTTTTACTCCAGACAAGGAAGGACGTATTAGGCGGTGTTATGTGTTCGTTCTGCTAATTACCACTATTTTAAGCTTTGTGAAACTTGTTTAGAACTTGATATTACTATCTTTTTCCTATTTGACTTGAATTATTAAGCAGTTAAGCAAAGAACGGGCGAAATCCTTATATGGTACCACTATTATAATTTGTTTATGATTGCAGTAGAGGCTGAGATATACAGCCTCTTCTTGCCAAGGGGTAAGGGAAGGAGAGAGGGACAGGTTGTCAACCTTAGATTGTTACGCATCGTTAACTTTTGGGTGTCCTAGATAAAATTAATGCTATTGATTTAATAATGTTAAAATATACTATGTCAAAATGGCTGACATAATTTTTTCGAAGAGAGACTCCCAAGCACACAGAAAATTTATCTCGGAAAAATAGCCTTTCGGTATATTATCTTGATCAAGACAAAAAAAAGAATATACATACTTTTTTCATATACGTTATATCTATAACATAACTCGTCTTAGTAACACTATTTACCAATCAAGAACGGCTGAACCGATTTGGCTTAAAATTGATGAAAATATATAGGTAAGGTATGAGACGGAAACAAGATACTTTTTCCCGTTCGATTGTGTAAAAACTAGGAAAATAAACATTTTACTTTTCCCAGACAAATTCCGCTCGGTGGTACGAAGTTTGCCAGAGCAGTTAATAATTATTAAATTTAGTGTACATCTTGAACAAAGTTGTGCAATTTCGTTGACATTTTCTACAGATTTATTTAGTTAAAGTGTACAAGTCGTGCTCATAAAGTAACTAATGTACTGTTTATTATTTCGTTTCTATCAAATCTTACTTAATGAGTTTAGGTAAGAGTGCCACAGCGTTTCTTGAGAGCCTGACATGACTGACAATGACAACTTATGACTATTTCATAATATTTAATTCCTATTTGGAAAATCGGGTAATGTGATGCACTTGAGCTTGGCTACTGGCAAATGCTTACGCCCATGCCAAAATTAAAAGAAGACATCCTATATCAACCTTTTTTGTAAGGACCAATTAGCGTGCAGCAAATTTTGAATTCTGGGGCGAACCTTTACTTTATGTAACGAACTTACAGAGACAATTACAAAAACTTGTATTACAAGGCTTTAATTAGATGTTATACATAATCGCACATATTATGTAAAACTCAACAAACTGATAAATCTTGACGTAATGCAGTTATAGTCGCTGCGGTTTTCGTTTAAAAAGGTTAACAGTGATCGAAAAATGGTAAAAGCAGTTATACAACTTTAGTTTTGAGTCTAACTGGACACTCAGAGACGTCTTATCTTTTAATTCATCTTTATGTGGACATTATTGTACAAAATTATGACTTAATGATAGATTAAATGTTGATTGACGTCTCTGAGTGCGGCCGTGTACACATTTATAGCAGTTTATATTAATAATTGAGGAAATATGTTTTTTTTCTTTTTACGGTTGAACCCCTAACTAGATTTTGATGAAACTCAATACGAATATAGTAAAACACCAAGTTCAAATAGAAACTTCTTTTTTTTTCAAAATTCGACCCCAAAAGACTATAACTACGAGTTAAAGTTTATATGAAACTATCCTACGCTGACAAATTCACGGGTAAACAGCTAGTTGCAATGTATACTAGCTTTTGTCTCCTGGTTAGGGCCGGATTTAATGTGAGACACACATTATATGACGCTGTAACTTTAGTACTTGTTATTATCGTGTGCCGATTTTGAAAAATTTAACAGTCAAAATTGCATATAACATAATAAGCAACCCACCACAATGTCGGAATGCACCAAAAGCGTCATTCTTTTAAAAGGCCTTCCTTCCTGTGTCATAAAATATGTATTATAGGTGGCAAGCCTATCGCCAACCAGACACATATCTAATCCCGAGCAACTTTTTTTTAAAATAGAAAATTGGAAATATCCAATTTTCGTTTGGTTGCCCGACCCAGGATTCGAACCCGGGACCTCATGCAGTCAAGTCTAACAACTGAACCGCTAGACCTCAGAGGCGATTAATAACACAAAAAATTCGGATTACTCTATTTCAAATGACACTGAATTGTTCTTACTTATACACAAATATAACGGTGTATGTAGTATGCTTAATGTATACAAGTACTTAGTAGAGTTCAACTATACATACTTTCACTGGGACATTCAATGTTCTTTTCGTTCACCGGTCAACAATCTCTAAACCGTCCAATTAGCTGACATTAATTGTGTAGAGCTTATTGAAGATTATGAGTCGATCAATAAACGAGTATGTTCGTAATGCATCTGTGTATGATTTGTGATATACTCTTAAAACCTCAACAGTTCATCATTTTTTTGGTATTGACATAATACAAACATGAAACAGTATGGGAACTACATACACACGCTCGAAAACAGCATACTCACAAAAACAAGCGCATCGACGAGACTTCTAATCGCTTTGCGTATAGATTACCTTGTTGGTCCGGGCTCCTTTGCAAATAGACAATCCGTCTTTCTGCTAGGCAGCTCGTAAAAGGCGAGTGTAGGCTTACCGTGACATCTGACTAGGTGGTAGAGTTTCACAGCGACTCGCCCGGATTGGTAACACCACCTTACCTATTCCTGCCGTCATAACATTAGTGCTTGTCGTTGACGTGTTCCAGTTCGGAGGTTAACGTAGCCGGTCATCTTACTTTCGTTCGAAGCCTAACATCCCGGCCTCAGGTTGGCAACATACTATTACCACCTTTAGTGTCTCTAGGCAGCGTGAATTGCTTTTCAAAAATACATAAATCCTTCTCCTTGTTTGCTTAAAATATTCATAATGAAAGATTTTAAGTATTAAATGAATAATGAATATTTTAGTTGTGCAGCTTATATGAATGAAAGTGTACCAATTCACCATCAAAATTGACCAATTTTACTGAATATGTACACGAAATTCAATAATTATGAAAAAACTGCCGCCATCTTTTCTGTTGAAGGCGTCAAAACTCCGACATTGGTACCAAAGGCTTACCTACTTATTTCTAATTCGCAGTAAGCCAGAGGCTCAACACCATGAAACTATATTATTACTGGATGCTACACGCCTAACAAAGACCTAATGTCTGGTGTACATTCTCTTTCGTATTCACTTTGGCGATGTCACACATGTAACAAGATTGTCAGAAAGAGAGATCAGTCCATTAGAAAGAGACAGCAATATTTGGAAACTACATCAGTTCTTTGTTATGAGTTCACGCTCCGGTAGTAATATAGCTTCAAGCTTAGTACCCTAGTCTCAGTTTGACAACGAATTACTTTAAGGTTTATACACGGCGTAGAAAGATAAATTTCGTAACAGTAGGAGATCCATCACCTTGTTTACATTCCAATATTATAAAAATACAATACCAACATAAAGATATTTAACATTTAAGACCTTTATAATAATAATGAATGAATGAATGAACTCTTTATTATGCACAATTAAACTTACTACAAAATAAGTACAATTAAGTATTAACAAGATCATATCATTATATTTTATAGTACACAAAAGGTGGTCTTATCGCCAAACAAAGCGATCTCTACCAGACAATCTTTTTGTCTGAGGAGACTATTTAAACATAGGTTCAGTAGGGAGAGAGATTAAAAATACAAAAACTATAACATAAGATTGAAATATTAATAATAACAGTAAGGAGAAAAACAAAAATAAACAAGATACACCATTTCAAATTAAGGCATAACAATTTTACATAATTTAAATGGAGTTTTTAAAGGGATATAATATCCATTTGAAGATACAAATTTTTCTTCTTTATGATTTATAGATATTGAATAATACTAATTTGTATTCAACGAACATTCTAAATGCAAGTACAAGTAACTGTTTCAAGGTTACTTATTATTGTTAAGTAAATTCATTTAAAAGTGAAATTATGCGGTATTTCGTTCGGGTGTATAGTCAGACAAAAAAATCTTAAGAAAAAAATACAGATTGCGGCATAACGTGTAGCGAAATACTCATTCTTCTTTCAATATTCTCCGTCTTTTTAATAAATTGGTAACGCTGGACTAATTTTCAACACTTCAGCGAAAATATCTTTAAAGTTTAATTTTTATACAAAGTGAATGTGTCGATATCTTACGATCAAATCGTTCGGGAATCATCCGAGGGTGGTGTCAAAAGTCTCTGAAAGTGATGTGTTTGTATGGAAAGAGTAATCTACTACAATCATTCTTAATTTTCATGATCTAGTAACTTAGAAAACAGGTACCAGCAACCATGGCAGTATTTTTGCATGATTATTTATATATATTTTCTATATGTGAGAGATCAGCTAAAAAGCATACGGTTTGACGTTACGTGTGCGTCGCTATCCTGAGCCCGAGATGGAAGGTCCATAGTGCAAGTCTACCAGCTAGCCTAGCTAGCCCTAGCCTGCAGACCTGAATGTAACAGTCAGTAAGGCCGTGGATCCCTACCTTTACTAGTTTTTTTATACAAAAGGAGGCAAACGAGCAAGTGGGTCACTTGATGGAAACTGATTACCGCCGCCCACGGACATCCGCAACACCAGGAGTATCACAGATGCGTTGCCGACCTTTAAGGAATGAGTACGCTCTTTTCTTGAAGGTCCCTAAGCCTTAATTGTTTGGGAATACCACCCTCGGTAACTGATTCCACAAAGGTGTTGTGCGAGGTAAAACATGTCTTCTCACTTTACCACCAGTGGTGTTATTGGCAATGACCTATATTTTAACCAGTACTCGCCTCTTACCAGCTACCTGGCAGACAGGCAGACGGTCTATTCTACTTAGGTCCCACGCGGGAAAAAAAATGTAAAGAAATTTTTATTTCAATAAATACAGCTGTAATTGTATAATATCCGAGTTGGTATGAATTTTCTATTTAATTATTATTGTTTTTATGACTTAGGTATGTCATTCAAAACATTTTTATATATGTTGAAAGTGAAATTTTAATGTGTTAAAATATGTTACTTAATTTAAATTGCCTCGTTTTCTGAGGGTTTAGCGTACTTGGTTAACTCCACTGATCATCCACGAGGTCGGGTTTGATTCCCGGCATTGGTATTTGTAATTCAAGGTCTGAATTTCTTTCGGTCATAGCATCACTTATGACCGGATGGACCAAATTTGCTAATTGTTTTTTTATGGTGTTAGTTACTATAAAGAGCAGGTTTACGTAAAAAAATTAATACAATTATTACAGTATCGACAGGACAATATCAACGGCTCAGCTAGTTGTTACATTTTTCATACATATTATTTATTTATAGGTATTTATAAGTATTTCTGTGTACTAGTGTCGTTAAGGCCCCATACTTAGTCAGCCAGAAGAGCCAATCGCCGCACTCCCCCGTCCCATGATTACTATGAAATATTGCGCTCTAAAGTAAACGTCTTAAGCGACAAATCACTATTTTTGACACTATAAAAGTAATTTGAAAAAAAGTATAAAAACTGAAACACTTATCTTTTAGGTATAGTATTTATTTATGTTTATGTTAAATCTGATGTCGGTATTTTCATAATTCAAGTAGATAGTTGGGTTTTGCTTTCAAAAAAGGGTTGACTTTTTAATTTTTTTCTATCGAGCAAAGTGTAATGAATCGTGTTTTGGAAACACTAGTCTTATAAAGCATATTCATGTTAATCTTGTGTATTTTTGTCACCAAGATCCATGATTGCTTTGTATGAAAAAAAAATTATACTGCTGACGTATTTCAGCATACATGGACCCTTAACACCCATAACGCAAGCATATCATTTGCGCTTTCTTTGGAGTTAAATCAAATTGTGGGATTGGTCCGAAAATATTTATTCATTTTCGTTTTATATTTGTAAAATAGGATGGTAGTAATGATTATTAAATATGCATTTTCAGTTTGATGTATTATATAATTTATATTTAACTAGCGGCCCAATACATGCTTAGCTACGTATTTGACCGCCAAAGAGAATACAATAATTGATGACCGCATGACATTAAACAAAAAAAACAAATGAAAAAAGTTTCAATATGACAGCACAATCCTCATTTGAAAAAAGTTTTAATTTGACTGAAAAAATCCCATTAATAAAATGAACCACGGTTTTCTCTTACCAAAAGAGAGCCGGAAATGATGATGTTCTTGACATTAAGCGCTGACCTCTCTCATAAAAAGGGCATTTTCAAATTAGTTTTTAGCTTTAGTAATTTTTATTTTTTTCCCCGTGTTAGTCCGGGCTCCTTTGGAGAATATACCATCTGCCTTTCTGCCAGGCGGCTCGTAAAAAGCGAGCATTGGCTTACCGTCACTAACACCGTGACTAGGTAGGTAGAGTTTCACAGCGACTCGCCCGGATTGGTACCACCGCCATACCTATTCCTGCCGCCATAACGTCATGACGTGTTCCGGTTTGGAGGGTAAGGTAGCCGGTAAGCTTACTTATGTTCGAGGCCTTACATCCTGGCCTGGGACAACGGACCATTACCACCTTTGGTGTCTCTAGGTGGCGTGAATTTCTTAAAGGAAATCCGTCTGCTTGTTTGCCTTCCATTATCATAAAAAATCACATCTGTGATATCTGAAAACAACTCATACAATCAGGAAATCCGTATTTTGCTCTTCTATACTACAAAATACTCAAAAGTAATTAAACATTTACAAATTTCCTCTATTATTAAGTCCGGAATGTACATTGTTTTGGTACGAACGTCCGCTTCTAAAGGCCACAAGTTTGGTAATTGAGATTTAATATTCTAAAATATGAATAAATTACACGGTGGAAACCCATTAGATTGTGACACATGTGCGTGATCTCTGGGATCGGCTCGTTTTGTCACAATTATGCTTAATCATTCATCAAAATCAATCATTCATATGAATGGAAAGATATTCTTGTCGTTCGTAAAAATTAACATGTTGTTATTTGATTTTAAGACATCATATCGTCTCTGTAGTCTAGCACCGTTGTTGGACTTGAGGTCTCGGGTTCGATTCCCGGGTCGGGTAACAAAGAACAAATGTATTTCTTCATTTTTCTAAGAAATTGTCCGGTATTGGATAAGTGTCCGATTGGCGCTAAGATTGCTACCTATCACACTACGTCTAAGTGTCTTGGCTAGCCGTTGGTGCCTTTGTACCTTTGCTTATCACTTCGATAATATGGGCGTGAAGATAGTTTTACTTTTAAAAATATTTTATAGGATAAAGCGAATAAACAGCAAATTGAACCAAAAAGAGGTTCTTCTTTTTGACGGAAAAGTACTGTTTCTTTTATGAACAGCTGTTTAAAATAGGCCTACTAGTTTTGTTGGGAAGATATTAGATATCTTATATATAAAATTCTCATGTCACAATGTTCGTTCCCATACGGGGAGTATTAAACGGCTTGACTGATTTTCATGAAATTTTGTGAGCATATTGAGTAGGTCTGAGAATCGGCCAACATCTATGTTTTATAACCCTAAGTGATGGGGGTGAATCTTTTTCATACCCCTTAGTGATAAGGGTGACTCCCCCAATTTTTTCATAGCAGAACAACGTCTGCCGGGTTAGCTAGTAGATATATCGAGAAAGCTCAAAGCTAGTCTTTTATATAACAGACAAGGCAAAAAAGGTTTACATAAATTAATAAATAAGAGACTCTGATCATGATTCAGTTTCAGATTCCATAGATATTACTGGCGTGTTACTATTGTACGACTAAGATTGCCAGTGTTGGTCCGGGTCCGTTAAACAGGCCATCTCTCTGACAGACAGCTCGTAAGAGAGTAGTCCAGTTTAACGTATAGGTCATTACAAAAAAGACCTCTAGTGGTAAAGTGCTGTTTAGCAACTTGTCGGCGTACCCATCTACCACCTTATTTTATCCTGCCGCCATAATGCCTGTTATGCTCTGGGCCCGTAGGGTAATCGACAGTCTTACATAATAGGCGTTTCATCCTGACTTCAGGATAGCGACGCACCTGTAACATCTATGGTAAATACAGGCCACGGTTATTTGTTACAGAAAAACCATGTGGCCATTACCGGCCTCTCACATAAAAAAAATATACCTAGTGTAAACGTGTTACCGACTAACCTACCTGTACTGGAAGCACGGAATAAGACAATATCAAGCAATGACGCAATGACGGTTTGAATAGACAAAGCGGTGAAAGCAGTTTTATTCTAGTTATAAATGACTTATGTTTGGTTCCTATGTTTAAGAAACCAGTCGTTTTGATTACTGAATGTAGTATTTTCTACGATTAGTAAGAGTGCTAAGAACGGTTGCTCGTTTTCATCACTTAGCTCTGAAGATGTTTTAAAAATATGAGTAACGCTCCGTTACTTGAACAAACCACGAATGGTTAAGCCTACTGACTGTTTCGTTGATTATAGAAACCGGGCTTTAAGAAATAATTTAGTCACCACTAGTGGATGACGGGATTATCACAGATTAACACTAGCTGTTCGTCCGCAATTTTGTCGGCCGAGAATATAATATATTTATTTAGACTTTTATCACTCGTCATTGTTCTTCGGGGGCTTTTAAAAAAAAACTTATGTTTGAACTCAGGTTTTTGACTTTAACCATATCGGTACAAACAAAATCAGGCCAGCGATAATCTGTGAAAGTATACAAGACAGAAAGACAGATTTCAAATTTAAAATATTATTATGAAATTATAATTTAAAATAAGAATGAATACTTGTAAGTATAGTTTCACTATAACTTAGTGTATTTTGAAAACACCACAATTTCAAAAAAACGGGTTTAATTTTAGGTGTAGTTTTCCTGTTTTCAAATAGAATATAAGAATGTTATTTATTGTCATCATAGTGTTACCTTTGACCTTTCTAGGGTTCCGTAGCCTAATAGCAATTTGACTGTTTTTGTATGTAATGTTTAATAGTACTAGGACGTTGATAAAAAAAGTGGGACCATCTCGGAATCAGTAGCCATCATACCTAATGAAATAGTTGAAATAGGTTATTGCAAGTTTGGTACGCTTCAAGATTTTGATTCGTATTGTAATATTATGTATTAACATGAAGCTATAGCCACGGTTAAGAAGACCAGGTCAAACAACGTTGGCTAGATGTCGCTGAGTGATTGGTAAGCATGGAGACATGTAATTTAGTAAAAAAACCACGGGTTGCACTCCGGGAGAGCCAGCAGAAGTGAAAACTTGAGTATCAACGTTGTGCATTTGTGTTATTTTGGAATGGCTAGGGAATAATTTTGCACGAATTGATTTTATTATCAGTATGAAAATACTATCATTTGTATGGTAGAATACAATATTCATTTATTGCGCTATAGTACACATGACAGCACGGACATTCGCGCAAGCGCCCTGCGCCGTTTTACGAATTTTCGATCAGGTCACGTGTCCTGATGTGAGTTTAGAAGTTTTTACCCATTGCCGCAAGTTTTTCACTTTAAAAAGACCTACGGATCTAATTATAATTCTACGGTTGACAAGTTTTATTTGGCGAAAGTAGTTTGTCAAACAATATATCTAAATATACCACCTTGACTTTTAATACTTTAAGTTTGACAAGGCGTGCAAGTACGTCAACCATGAAGCTATTGACTACTACAGGTTATGTGTGATGTTGTTTTTCATGATACTGGAAGGTAAACAAGCAAACGGATTTTCTGATAGTAAGAAATTGACGCCACCTAGAGCCACCAAAGGTGGTAATGGTGCGTTGCCAACCTGAGGTCGGGATGTTGTACCTATAGCAAAAAAAAATTATCGGCTAACTAGCCCTCCGAACTAGAACACGTCAATGGCAAGCATTGGACGTTACGGTGGCAGGAATAGGTAGGGCGGTGGTACCGAGCCGGGCCAGTTGCTGCGAGACTCTACCAGTTAGTGACGTTACGCCTATGCTCGCCTTTTACGAGCTGCCTGGTATTACGAGATTATACATACAGGAAATACTTGTATAAAAACAGCTACCAAAATTGACGAAGTTCGCTCAATATAAACACGAATTTGAATAAATTTTTGTGTAAAATTAGTGAATGCAATTTTGAATAAAATTAGTCAATTTAGGTAACATTTTGATAAAAAAAAATACTTATTGCTGCCAAATCTCATTCATGAGCTTCATTAAAAAGACCACCGCTTTACTCAAGACTCTGATATGACATTCTATAACGACTTATGACTGTATTATAAAAAACTAAAGAAGTGAGTTGAAAATAAACAACCAGACAAAAATTCACTATCACGGAATATGTGGCAGTATGGCCTAAATGTCTTAGTCTCACCCAGAAAGGGAAATAAAATAAACTCTAATTTATTTTGATAATGTGAATCGAAGAGTATATAAATACTACGTAATTCGGAGTTTTGGCGCCATCGTTAATAAAGATGGTCGTAATATTTTCATAATTTTTGAATTTTGTGTTTATTGAATGAAATTAGTCAATTTTGGTGGCATTTTGTACAATTTTGCTCAGTGAAAGTGCACAAATGAAATGATCATGAAGAAATTAGTGTACCGTGTATTTCCTTGCTGCCGCCAAATCTCACAAAATGAGCTTGAGTAAAGTGGCCACCGCTTTACTCAAGACCCTGAAAAGACATTATTTTAAGACTAATGACTTAGATAATTGATTTTTGATTAAAAGAAATGTAAATATATAACAAGAAAAGTATTTATTGATACGGAAGACGTGGCTGTATGGACTCAGATCCTTTGCTTTTCCCCGACTGGGGGATAGACTACGTAATAACGTGTATGACATACCTACATAGTGCCACCAACTTAACTGTTCAGTAAATAGCGTCGCTAGTGACATTTATGTTTCAGAATGGGATTTTATAGTAGTATCTTCACGCCCATATCCCCAAAGAGGTAGGCAGAGGCACAACCAGGGCACCCACGACTAGAAGAAGACACTTAGTCCCACAATGTGATAGGTGGCAAGCCTATCGCCAACCGGGCACATTTCCAATCCCGACCAACATTTTTTTTTTATTAGAAAGTTGGAAAAATCCAATTTTCTCTTTGTTGGCCGACCCGGGATTCGAACCCGGGACCTCATGCACTCAAGTCCAACACCCGGACCGCTAGACCACAGAGGCCACAGAGGATTTTTACCTAGATTTTTTTGCATGATTTTGCCCGAGGCGTGCGGTACCAAGTCTAAAGCGGTATAGCTTATCCATATTTATATTTATAAAGACGAAATATTGGATTATTTATTTGAGTTAGTCAATTTTCACTTTTATTAGTATGTTCACAAAATTCAGTAATAAAAAACTACGTATATCCTTTTTCTTGATCCGGTCAAAACATAATCTTGCCTTAGTTAAGACGTTAAGACACACCTCAATTAAAATAAAAGTATAAAAGATGACGACAAAACTAAAGCATAATAAAATTTAGAAGGTTGCATTTCAAAACTTTTTTTGTAACAACTTTTTTATTCTTTTTAGGACTTTGTTAACGACGTTATTAGATACCGAAATTAAAATAAAAGTATAAAACGTTGCATTCCAAAACTACAAAATAACGAAATATAGAAGTTTATATTACAAAACTATCTTTGTAAACTAAAAAAATCTTTGTAACAACGTTATAAGACATTATAATTGGAAAAAGTACAAAAAGCGCTTGCACATTACCGCCCAATTTGTTGCGATTAACGTATTTAAGTTCATAAATTTAATTTTATTTGATGTTAGTGCCGGAAGTGTAAGTAATTATCCAATAACTGCACATACCAGTTTTAATTGTTTTGAAGTTGCACGGTATGCTAGTTCCTACAGTGCATCTCTTGCGTCATTACCTGAAACGATAAATTTAATTAATAACTTTCATAAAAATAGACATTATTAATTATCAGTCATGATATACGTAACGATATCTGTAATTAATGTTATAGCGTTTTCCTGCCGCCATAATATGGTTTCAAGTACTGTCGGGGTCCAGAGGTTAAGAAAGCCGTTAGACTTGCATATTAGGTCTAACACCTCGGGCATTAGACAGCGAGGCACCTTTAACATCTATGGTATCAATAGGCCGCGGTTGTCACTTACCATTAGGAGAGCTGTGTGCTTGCTTATTGTATCATCTTAAAAAAAGGACTGACTTACAAGTAATTTTTAACTTTCAAAAAGTTATTTTTCAAGTGCATTCTTTTTTAAGTCATTATTTTCTTACATTTTAATTTATTCCATACAAACTGAACGAGTGGAACTAAGGTTGTCGTAAGAAAGAACGTATATTCACGCCCATATCCCCGAAGAGGTAGGCAGAGGCACAACCAAGGCACCCACGACTAGCTGAAGACACTACGTCCCACAGTGTGATAGGTGGCAAGCCTGTCGCTAACCGGGCACATATCCAATCCCGAGCAACGTTTTTTTTATTAAAAAATTGGAAAAACCCAATTATTCTTTTTATTGTCCGACCCGGGATTCGAACTCGGGACCTTATGCAGTCAAGTCCGACAACTGAACCACTAGACCACACACGCAATAAAAATTACTAGACGTTATTTTTCCCATTTAGACGTCAATGTCAGGTAAGGCTACAGATAGACGAGGCGAAGAATTTCTTGTGGTGGTTGCACAATTTTTGTCTGTGGTCCGTGTACGGCCAATGTTAATAATGTATATCTAAAGATGGATTTCAAGCAATCTAGATAGGTGCGTATCCGCCGCCTATCCTATATCTAATTGCCATATTTATCCTGTCCACAGATATGTTATTGTTAACATAAAAATGGATCAAAATATCAATCTTGGACAGCAGGTTTTGGATTTGGATTGGTTATTAACTATGGACGTTAGTCTGCTCTATTAGCAAGTTTAAGTTTTGTTAACTTAAACACAACGTTTAAACTCTTGTGTAGTAGCTAATTGCGCGATGGTCGCACGATCAATTGCTAGTTCAATTGTTTTATTAATTGATACAAACTCTTTAAAAATTCAACGACATGCATATACAGTTATGTACTCCTATTTAAATTAAGCGTTTCGGCTTTACACTTTTGACACTTTTTATATTTTTATTTTTAAATTGGCTGACCTAATCTAAATTTAAGCGAAATGATTTATTATGTAATAACAACTCCATATAGATATATTTAAAATACATTCGGATTTCCGAAGCTTGACGAACATAGCCGAAGCGCATAATTTAAATAGTACTTCTGTAACTACCTAATAGTGCATACATTTTTTGCTGATGTTATACCTTCGTCAAAAAACATTGATCGAAAATCGAAAATGTGTGCACTATTAAGTATTATTTAAAGAAACACTAGTCGGATTATTATGATATTAATATGAGAACAAAAAAATCATTACTATCTTTCTAAAAACGGACCATTACAATCGGTTGGCTATTAGGCGAGCAATCGCGTAGCAAACATACAAAAAAAAACACACACACGAATTGAGAACCTCTTTCCTTTTTTAAGTCGATTAATAATTTTGCTCGAGCCCTAACATCCCGGCCTTAGGTTGGCAACTTACCATTACCACCTTTGATGTCGCTAGACTGTGTAAATTTCTTACTATTACTTCTGCTTGTTTGCCTTCCTGTATAAAAAAGTTTTTACATAATTAACTATTGTTAAATGCACAATGCTTTTGTAGTAATTAGTTATATAATTTCCTTTTACAAATAAAGGCTGGAATGGGTTTAAATTCTCACAAGCTATTCAAAATATTGTAATTGTTTAATGTAGGAGTTTAATCATAAGATTATAATCTTAATGACGTTTTTCTCAAACAGATTGTGTATGAGCTTTTTTACAAACATTAATCTGTGTTTCTGATTGCATTTGGACAAAGTTTGCCTCATCTGTGCATGAGTTAATCTTTGTTTACATTTGTATTTACTCAATTTCAATCAAATACTGAAAATGCATTTAAGTAACACGAGGTAAAGTAATGAACAACTTTGTATGTATCGATTATAGATTAGTTGGTTAATGTTAAGGTTATTGTTATTATCGTTAATTTATATTATATCTGATCGCCTCTGTGGTCTAGCAGTTCAGGTGTTGGACTTGACGGCATGAGGTCCCGGGTCGGAGTCCCGGGTCGGGAAACAAAAAGAAAACTTCGGTTTTCTAATTTTCTTAAAAAAAATGTTGCTCGAGATTGGATATGTGCCCGGTTGGCGATAGGCTTGCCACCTATCACATTGTGGGACTTAGTGTCTTCGGCTTGTCGTGGGTGCCCTGGTTGTGCCACTGCCTACCTCTTCGGGGATATGGGCGTGAAGATACTTTTTATATTATCTCTTATTTCCTACGTTAACATATTTAATAAAAAAATGTTAGAATTCTCAAGACTTGCAACTATGCTGTCAGTGGTCAAGGCGATAAATTGAGGAATCTCTGCAATAGAATAGAAACTTTAGGGCCCTTAATCCAAGAATGTAGAGAGACTTGTAATCTTTTTAAGTTTTTCACAGATAATTAAAAAACAAACTCTGAAGTCTGGAACATAGAGATGACATTAATTTTTATTAAATGCCTATTTCAATGTATGAAAAATGTTATTACATATTTTAAACAAATATTATAAAATGGTAAAAACATTATAAAATCTAAAGTCTTTAGGGGTTCAGTAAAACCCCTAATTTTATGAAATCTGATTCGAATGTAGCTTAACATCCTAGTTCAAACACAGGCCATTTAAAAAAAGGATGAAAGTTTGTGTCAAGAAATAAAAATAAAATAAAGCAGCATGGCCTAAAGGTCTTAGCCGGCCCCAGGAAGGGGCAAATTAACCTACAAAAAAAACTATTCTACGCGGACGGAGTAAACAGTACCTATTTATATAACCCCTGAACCGAAACATAAGCCTTTCGGAATATCTGCCTCTATTACACATTTTCTTAATATTAAAACCTTCATTCACTTCCTATAATCATTTAAATTAAAATTAATTCTACAAAGTGCCAACGAATGTTCTCAGTGAAATTATTTCCCAAGTCCACGCTCACTGATTTCAGTAGCTAAATATTTTACATGATGATGTAACCATGATGTAAGCCACTAAAAACGAAATAAACAAAAATGTTACAAATAAATATTCACCTTAAACCGTGTATTGCCAACATATTTGTAACAACATTGCAAAGTTACAGTGACCAACATCATTATTAATGTAAAATATAATTGTTACAAATTAAACTATTAAGTTCATATGTACTCCTTATTGCATAATCCTTGTCGTTATTTTTGGTATGAAGAAAAACGTTTTATATAATTGCCCTTGATACAAAAAAGTTACGGGACAAATAACAAAGAAACGAAAAGATACGAGTACATTTGCCGTCTTATTAATAAACACGGAGTAAATTACTCCAAGGTTCAACCTGATATTAAAGCCTTTATAACAGTGTGATAGAGACTATAATGTCAACAAAATTTTGCTCCTACCTTAGTCCATGTTTATGATAAAGACAGTTGTAGTTTTGGCGACATCGTAAAAAAAGATGGTAGTAAACACTACGTGTTTACGTAATTATTGAACTTCGTATATATTATGAGTAAAATTATTTAATTTAGGTTGCAGTTAGTTAAATTTTTTTGAAGTGAAAACTTCTTTAGGCGCGTTGATCGTTTTGGTACAGGGTAAAATCCTCGGTTCGCGTCACCGACATGCTAATGATAATAGTATATCTATAGCTATGGAGAGCCAGACTAGCGCACGCGCAGTAGCCTGTGTACACGTATACACTAATACATCGACTATTTCTGACTATTATGTGCGCGCTTTTATAAATTTCATATAATTTTTGCATATAGTTTTAATTACTCTCAACTTAATAGTTCCGTTTTCACTTCCATCGGCAGTCCCACGAATGCTACTGTTTTTTTGTTATAAAGTGTACAAGTGAAGTATTTATGAAGAAATTAGTGTATCATACATTTCCTCGTTGCCGCCAAATCTCATTTGGGCTTGAGTAATTAGGCCACCGCTTTACTCAAGGCCCTGACATGACTTTTTAGGACGAGTAATAGCAAATTTTAAAATAATTTAATAAAATTAAAGTACATTAGTGAAATATTTATGAAAAAATTGGTGTATCGTGCAAGTCGTTTTTGCCGCCAAATCTCACATGGGTTTGAGAAAGAGGCGACCGCTAATACTCAAGGCCCTGACATGACTTTTTTGACGACTAATGGCTTATTACAAAAAATCAGGCCGTTTTTTGTTTTTAATACAAAAATTTTGTTAAATCGGACAACTTGATGCCAATTCCAACTTTATTAACGACAAATGCTTACGCCAATGGTATCAATAAAAAAATGGGGACGTATACTTTTGTGAGCGTGTGAGAAGAAAGATTTGAAAGAAGAGAAAATTAAATCGTTTGCAATTGTATGAAACCAAAACACGTATGCGAATGTAGAAACATGATTCTTAAACTGGCAACTTCATGATGTTACTTTTGTGTTACACATACGCGCATCTTTAATTTCACTCTTTCTTTAATTCTTTCTTGTACACCAAAAAAAAAACAGAACACAAGTTAATATATGTTTATTATTAATATTACGTATGCCTTATTATTTTTTCGTAAAGAAAGAAAGAAAACGTTAACGTTTTCATAACATCAAGAAAACATAACATTTAAATTTACAGACAAAAACTAACCACACAAAATTAACAAAAAAAGCGGCGATCTAACCTAACCCAAAAAATACATAATCAACTTAAATAAAGAAAAAAAAAAGATTAAAAAATATAGAAAGAGGGCGTGGTAACGAGTCCGCCAATAAGAAAAAAGTCAGTGACTCAGTAGTTAGTAAGTACAGTACTACTATTAATTAAATTATTCGCTTCGGCTTTACACTTTTTATACTTTATACTTTTATTTTTAAATTGGCAGACCTGATCTATATTAAGCGAAATGACTAATTAGGTATTTGTAATAACAATTATATATAGATACCTTTAAAATACATTCGGATATCCGAAGCTTAACGAATATAGCCGAAGCGCATAATTTAAATAGTGCTACTGTAACCAACTAAAGAAACATAACTTCAAAAAGTTTTAGATCTGCACCAGTCTGTAAGTAGAATGTGTTATTTCGAACCCGGTCTGTAAGTAGCGTGTCGCGACACAGAATTTCACGAATGCAACTATTATCGTATATATCTCAACTTATTATGTCGCCGTAACATTTAACATTGGTTATATAAGATACTTTACTTCTTAACTATTACCGCAATCTTGTATTTACACGATTCAGAACAATATGAAACTTGTTAGAATTGTTCTACTAGAGACTTAAGAGACATAGGTTTTAGGGTTCCGTAGTAAAATGTAACAAAAATTTCGAAAATAGGTTTTTAAGTATCTTCATGCCCCTGTCATCAAATGTAGGCTTAGGTATATCCAGGGCATCGTCACTATTACAACTAGCTGAAATTTTCAGGTAGTTTCAGTCTGAAAACACTTACAGCCGTATTCAAGAAGCATACTTGTCTAAGTAATGTAGCAATGCTGTGCGAAAAACGTCATTTAGCTATGCGTGACAACTGCTATTGCTGGTATTGCACATAATCCAATCCGCATAAATAATGATATCTCAGGCTAAGCCTTCTAAAAATATTTCTATGGAACCCTCTGCATACGAATTTAATTCACACTTTTAATTATCAGAATAACTTCAAATTTTGCATTTATCGCGATATTAAATTGCTTAATATCCGAATCCTAGTTATAAAAAAACAAGTATTCAAAACACATGTGCGAGATAATTGCCATACGAGGTAAATTCGGTGAAGGTCAACTATTTCCCATTCTGATTTATACCGACAAAACACGAATTGATATACAATTTTCAACCAATTATTTAACTTTTGACAGCACCTAAATACGCATTATCACGATATGAATAAAATACTACTAAACTAAAGCTTTCACGCCCATATCCCCGAAGGGGTAGGCAGAGGCACAACTAGGGCACCCACGACTAGCCAGACACTAGGTCCTACAGTGTGATAAATGGCAAGCCTATCGCCAAACCAGGTACACATCCCATTCCGACCAAGATATTTTTATAAGAAAATTGGAAAGACTATATTTTCTTTTTATTGCTCGAACCAGGAATCGAACCCCGGCCTCATGTAGTCAAGTCCAACACTTGGAACGCTAGACCACACAGGCAATAAGAGAGACAACTATACTACCTCTAGTCTCATTATGGAGGCAGAAATATGGATGGCACTAGATCCCTGCACAAGGAAGTTCCTGCACAACACTTGACCAATAGAAGTCTTGTTTTTAATGACCCACTTATCTTTTTTACTCAAAAATGTGTGGTTTAGTGGACTTAAACATGTAGATACACATTTAACCGAGATCTGCCCTCTAATTCCTTATCTTTTTAGTGATGAACACTGAGTAAAATATACATCAGAAAGTTGTCAAATGACGTGTTTTATATTTTGCTATCTCCAGTGACAAACAGAAATACAATAGAGATAGCAAATATAAAACACGTCATTTGACAGCTATATACATTTTACCTTGTGATCTTCACTAAAAAGATATGGAATAGCCCCACGGGTCCTCTTTGTAACATAGACAATAATAGACTAGAAGAACGATTACGAATCCGGTAGTTAATCTTGACTATAGATATCGTGATAATTGCAAATTGGAATCGTATTTGTAATTGTAGGTATAGTACTATTATTAAAATTATGCGTTTCGGCTTTACACTTTTTACTCTTTTTACACTTTATACTTTCATTTTTAAATTGGCTGACCTAATCTAAATTTAAGCGAAATGATTAATTATGTGTAATAACAACTCTAGATAGATATATTTAAAATACATTCGGATTTCCGAAGCTTGACGAATACAGCCGAAGCGCATAATTTAAATAGTACTACTGTACTTTTAAGCACACTGCTAGCTACATTAAGTTACATAAACAAATTTAATGAATCCTATAAAATAATTTATTGTTTTTTAATTAAATGTAATGTTGTTTGTTAATTAAATTAAGTTCAAGGGTACCTAAAATGACATACTCAAATTAAATGACATACTCAAATCAAATTTTGGAAATTGGCAATTTCCAATATTGCACCAATCGAAGTTCAATAATACCCCTACGTCTGTTTATTAGTAATCAGATTCTGCAAAAACGAACAAACTGTTCAGTACCCTTTCGATTCAACTCAATTGAACTCAATTTACTAATTTGCAACAAGCTGTCCCCGCGAACTTCCGCACGTTCAGTTTGTATGGGAAAAAAATAAAATAAAATGTTTTTCTCAGTTTCCTTAAAATCGAACAGGATAAAAAGCATCCTACGTACTTCTCCCAGTTCTTAGCTACAATCAATTTTCAGTCAAATCGGTTCAGCCGTTCTTGAGTTACAAATAGTGTAACTAACACCATTTCTTTTATGTACCTGTATAGAAAAGTAGGATATAATTCAATATAAAATCACTTTACTTCCAGTTCTCCCTATATCAAACATTGCGATGCAAATTTAACACACACTCGTAGTTATTAAAATATTTAATAATACCATTTTAATCACATAAAACTGTTAACATTTTCTATAAATCAAAAAGTTACCGCAATTCCATATAATTTTAACATTAAAAATACTTTTGAATAATACTTCATTAAAAATAATGTTTAGCGTAATTAATATATTATCACTCACTTTTCAATGAGTTGTATAATGATAATCATAACGTATGCAATACGTAATTGCCGACTTTACTCTTTATTATGTATTGCATACGGTAATGTAACAGTTGCGTATTCTTACTAAGTATTGTCATGTCGACTATAGAAAGGACATATTTTGCATAATAACAAATACCCGGTGGATTTACGAACAGTGTCATTGGCATAATAAATTGACACATTCCACGAAGCGCATTCATAAACAAAATACGAAACGTATTTCTGTAATGATGTACGCTTAAAAAGCGTTTTTGATATTTTACATTGTCAGCGCTTGGTAAAATTTTCAAAATGTTCATTTTTTAATTTTACTTTTTTTTCGTATTACTTATCCTTTTAATATTATCAGAGATAAGTAAATATAATAATTGTTAGATGTATGTATTATATGTTTGTATGTATTATTAATTATTGTTTGTATGTATGTTTATTTGTTACTCCTTCAAGCGAAAACTGCTGAGCAAATTTTCTTGAAATTTGGCACACACATAGAAGGTAACTTGGATTGACACATAGGATAGTTTTGAGCCCGAAAAAATGTTCCTGTGGGACTATTAACCACGCGGGAAAAACCGCGGCAACAACTAGTAATTTCTAATTTTATAAAATGTAGCCTACCTGTTTTACTTCAAACAGCATCATCTGGGCTAAATTAAAACTACAATTGCTGAGTACTATTAGTACTACTAAGTAGTTTATGTTTTAATTACTTAACCGAAAGGCCATTTATAAGGTAATAAATTATAAGTGATGCGTATAGCTGTATAAGTGATCTTCATTTAAAAATATTAAGAAGCGCTTATTTGTTATTAGTTTGTAGTCTTCAAAACCATGATAATGGTATATATCATTCCACATAATGGTATATCATTGCCGCCATATTTGTTTTTAACATCATTTTAGTAGGTGTGTAAATTTTAATATACTATTTATAGAGATGTTCTTCCTCAATAATTTAAATAAAAAAAGTGAAAAAAGTTTTTCAAACATCGTTTTTATTTTACAAAATAGTGAACAAAGAAAGAAAGCATTTATTAGCGGACTTATTCATCACACATGTTGTACAATACACAAAAAAACTAACACTCAATTGAATAAGAATATCCCTTTAAAAGGAGTAAAGTGTGGTAACATGAGTCTACCAAAGGGATGATTGATAATCTCAGCATTTACAAAGGCATGGCGCACCTCCACACTGGTTTTAAGTATTTCTCCACTTGACAGTTACAGCTTTCGGCAACATCAAACACTAACAATATTAAACCACTTTAGTGTGATGAAAGAAAAAAAACACATTAAAGAAAATTAAAACAGTTAACAAAAATGAATAGTAGGGATAATTTAAAGTAATAGTAACAGACTGGCACTCCATTATTACAATGTTTCATAAGTTCTTCTCTTTCAAGCAGACTTTTTTCTTACATACATACATATCTTCGCGCCAAGTCCCTTACGTGGTAGGCAGAGAGTATCGAGTGCCAGACCTCACGATCCTGACAAACCTGTCTTGCTTCCTTCACATTCATTACCTTTTTCATACAAACATGCCGGTTTCGGAGACTCTTGACACCGCCCTCGGTTAATATCCGATTGATCTGATCGTGAAATGTCAGCCTTGGTCGTACTGGGTATTTGTTTTCTTTTTTTTTGTTGTCTATATCACCGTAAATGTTGTTAGTGGACATTGTCTAGGATATTAGGCTACTTGTAGAAGTCTCCCTCGACAAAAAACGATACAACAATAGCGAGTACTAGCGCTCTGACGACAAGAATAGTTGAAATGATGGTACCAATCCGGACTCTATCACCGGCAAACGCAGGACGTCTCCCTACAAGAAGGACAGACGATCTGATGAAGATTGCACGGAGGCGATAAATGTCCGAACGGTCGTTTTGGAAATATATGGGGAAGCCCATGTTCAGATGCGGTTGTCCTGTGGCTGATGGTGATGATAATGAGGACTTCACCACTTAGAATATATATAATTAAAAACACTGATGGTTGCAAAGACACGCATGAAATGCATAAACTTAGGTAAGCAGTAATCAAGTAAAAAGGTTTTATAATTAAAATTTTAAGTATTACTTTCGATTTTTGAAAATCTTAACATTTTCCTGGAAAAATACAAATTAGTTACGAGTATCTCTTTACATTGGTTCTTGTAGTTCACCGTTATTATTCGTATTTGAATTTCGAATTATTTTCCCAGAGAAATACAAATTAGTAATCTTGTTAAATTAGTTTTTTTGTAGTTAACCCTTAATATTCATATTTGAATTTTGAAATTTTTGTACTGTAGAAATACAAATTAGTCATACAGCGTATTAGTTTTTTTATAGTTTTGAAAGGGTAACAAACGGATTTCCTGATGAATAACGGCATTTGGCATTAAAGGAAGACAAAAAGTATTTTATTGAATCAGACGTTACTTTGCGGAAATGCATTAAACATATGTAAAATAAGCCTTTATTTTGCTAATTTCGCGTAAAGATTGTAACTGTTGTGGTAGTTTACGGTAGATAGGGATAAATTAATTTATATTCTAAAAATTGTTTGTATTAATAAATAATCACGTAATCAATACTATGAACAGTGTTTACACAATAAGTAAATAATTAAAATAACTAATTTAATTAATAACTATTAAAATATTTGCACACCACAAGTTGGTAGAATATGTAGAAACGTCTAAATAATTTTGTAACATCTTTGTAACACTCATATTCCGCAAATAAATATTTTTTCATTATTTTTAAAATGATCCTCCGAATGACACAGAATTTATATTGTTTCCCGAACTCTACCTTTATTTGTGTTCTGGTCGCGGAGGTGGGCGGTGGGAACGTTAGTTTGGCTTGTCACATTCTGTGTCATTTGGAGGATTATTTGCCACAACAGCTGTTACACTGCTTACGCGGAATTAGCAAAATAAAGGCTTGTTTTACATCTGTTACGTGTCTCGTGTGCTGTCGTTTGTACGATACGGTAGATTTCTTGAGGATGCCTCGGTGTTGAGGCGAAACGTACATCGAGTACGATTTGGTGTTCTTTGTGGTAAGGTCTTCTACAAAGTTGGCGAAGGACGTGACAAGTAGTTTTGTTTTCCGTGTTTTCTCTTTTTATGTTCTGGTCGCGGAGGTGGGAGGTGGGAACTTTAGTTAGGGTTGTCACATGTAAAGAACGTGACAATTTATATTGTTTCCCGAGCTCTTCCTTTATTCGTGTTCTGGTCACGGAGATAGACGGTGGAAACGTTAGTTAGGCTTGTCACATTTTATGTCATTTGGAGGATTATTTGTCTCAACAGTTACACTACTTATGAGAAATTAGCAAAATAAAGGCTTATTTTACATCTAGACAAAAAGCGTCTACCTTTACGAGAATTGTATTGGCATTTGTTGCTAATTTAAATATTTATGAAATGTTAATAAAACTATTCCCCAACTTTAGTTCTTGCAAAAATCAAGATGACTTTTTATCGTTTGGGCAATGATGACTTTAAAAGTATTGCGCTGTTTCACAATGGGGAGTAACACGAGTAATGTTAATTAAGTTTTATACACTCAATTATAATTAAGTCTTACAATCTTATTTCATCATTAAATAACTGCATAAACAAGTGTAACTATTTTACAGACAGAAAGTTACTATTGACATGTACTAAAATATATTAATGTTGGTATTGTTCAGTCAATATACAATGCGAATGTGGATGGATGTACGTACCCGGGGAGGTCTGGCATTCGATACTCTCTGCCTACTACTAAGGGACTTGGCGAGAAGATATGTATGTGTCTACTGTTCAATCAGAAAGCGAATTGGAGTTTTGGCCCCAACGCGAGAAAAGATGGCCGCAGTTTTAATGTAATTATTAAATTTTATGTACATATTCCGTCTTATTAATAAACCTCCGTATTAAAAGTATTTGAAGGTTTAAACTGGTAACGTCATACAGACTATAATATCTACATAATTTAACTTCTACATTAGTCCACGTTTATTAATAATATTGATTAAGTATAATTAGTCAATCTTGATAACGTTTTGTACACATGTGTTTAGTGAAAGTGCAAATGAAATATAATGAACAAATTAGTATGTCGTGTATTTCCCCTTTGCCACCAAATTTGACTAAATGAGCTCGAGTAATGAGGCCACCGCTTAACACAAGACCCTGAAATGAGTTTCTTTGACGACTTTAACTAATATTGAATCATTAAAACCTGAATTTGTTAAATCGATTGATTTTGATCTTGATTTAAATTTCAACATGGTAAACAAAAACTATGAGCTATAAGAAAACTTATGCTCGCCTCTTACAAGCTGCCTGGCAAAGAGAAATAGGGTATATTCTACTCAGAGGACCCGAACAAATTATATTAAATCTTAGTAACACTTTCCTTGTCTTGTTCGCGCAATATTTTTTTTGTTCTCAACAAAATAATTTTAATTAATACAGTATTAAACCACGTCAACGATGAGTACTTTATACTTAACACTGCAAAATTATGTAAGTGTAAAATTATTACCTTACGTTTGCATAATATCAAAAATGCATATCGTTAAATTTATAATATAATTTATTAGAAATTTAAATTTTCACTTCTGTTGGCACTACTGGAGTGCACTCCGTTGATTCCTATTATCCTATTATATCATGATTATATATATATATATATATATACATATAATATTATTATGATTATTATTACCGTTAGGTTATTTTATTTAAATTCTTACAATATTTTGAAAATAGTAAGTCCTTATAAGAATTTATCTTTTTGAAAATTGGTCCTTTTGAGAGTTGTTTTTGTTTAAAATAGGTATTTTCAGAACTAAGCGTTAAGCGAAATAGTCCTTTTGTAAGCCCTTGGCTATCTTAAGAGTTAGCCATTTATCGATTTAACCCCAAACGGATACAACCAATGTTTACAACCGTCTGGAACTCCTATTAAACACTAGTTCGTAACTATAATTGAACATGACTAGAACATTACGAAAATTGACGCAAAGGTCAATGGAGTGCATGATGTAGATCGCGTGTCAGCTACTCCCAGGGTGACTCCAAGCTTAATGGAAAAATCCATACATATAACTTCTATCATAATTACTATTGAACAGTGTAGTGTACCGGTCCAGAGTATAGATTTGGTTGCCCTACTTACGCTGTTAAAAAGCCTTAAGCCTCGACCTCAGGGCAGGTCACACCAATAACATCTGCGGTATAGTTCTTACCATAACATCTTGACGGCCTCGTTGGTCGAGTGGCTAGTGTACACGCCTAACTACACTGACCGACCGCGGGGCTCGGGTTCGATTCCAGACGGGGGCAGACATTTGTGTGATAAACATTTCAATGTCTGCATTTCCGGGTCTGGGTGTTTATTAAATTTATTCTGGTACCTACGCATTGGTATTTATCTGGTATTTGCAAGCTACAATGTGAAAAAAACTTTTGTCTAAGAACATTTATTTATTTATTTATCTGTGGTATAGTTCTTACCATTATACGCTGCCGTATCATACAAAAAACATGTTTCATATTTGAAAGCTATTTATGCCCTTAAACAAAATTATTTATAAAATAAAAATTAAAAAAGTTTATGTATTTGTATTACGAAAGCTATACGAGCAAATACCGGATAGTAACCTAACCTCCATAGAGGATTTCCGGTTATATTTAAGTCAACGGTAGTATGTATTTACACCTTGACCGCCTCTTTAGTATCGTGGTTAACGTACACGCCTCATGACCCTGATCGACAAGGCTCGCGTTCGATTTTTGACAGAAGGCGTGTGATGACTTTCTTTTACGACGAGACGAATTTCCTGACGGTTAAAACATTAAGATTACCCATAAAAACCTTAAATGGTACTCTGGGTCATAGAATGTGAGCCCTTTCTGTGAGTTTGTAGGCTATTCTATTATGTTTGGAACAAGACAATGGCGAGCACTGCTGTTATAACACGGAGCACCGGCAGAAGTGAGTATGTACCTAAGTGTGTAGGCTGATATCCACAGAAGTTTCTTGACTATATTACAATTCATATATAACATTTTGTAAATTGTCGAGGAGTTATTTTTTTTTTTTAATTTTAATATTACAAAATATCTATTATCTTAATAACACCTTTATACAAGTGCAGTAACAAGTTACAACCCATCTCAAAACATTTTGCTTACTATGGGATAACATCAATTTCCGTGACCTTTTTTGTATTAAGTATTTGTCTTTACACCCGTATCCCCAAACAGGTAATTAGAGTCCATTCAGGTGATCGCATCCACGTCAAAGGCTTTCCACAGTGTGTGCCCTAATCTATATATATAAAAGAAAGTCGTGTTAGTTATACTATTTATAACTCAAGAACGGCTAAATCGATTTGGCTGAAATTTGAAGGGATTATTAATATAATTATTTTATCCATTTCAATAGCGAGGAAACTAGAAATAAAGTTCGTCGGAGCAGCTAGTAATCAATAAACACGATAGTAGCTTACTCTCCAAATAGTTATAAATATATATAGTGCAGGTATTTAATATATTCTCCTTAGAAAAAAAATGTCTCTAGTCAAACGCAGGATATGTCAAACGACTTAATGTCATTTTACGGAAATTCTGGAATTAATGCCAACGACGTGTTGATGAACGACAAGAACCTCCTACCTATTAGGTGTAGATATACATATTACTACAAAATTTTGGAAGTAGCGTATCAAAATTGCCGCGTTGAATAAAAGTTTAGCGTATAAGCTTCGCTCAACCAACCTCGGGTTCAAATCACAGCGGAGGCAGGCATATACTTAGATGTCCGTATTTCTGAATATCGGTGTTAACTAGATTTATACTCCTATTTATTTAGATATTTTACTTTTGAGTTAGATAAATTTTATGTGATTTGTCCTAGCATAAAAAAATGTTTTTATGATTTTTCTGGTGGTGGTGTGTGGTGTGATTTTCTCTGTGGTCTAGCGGTTCAGTTGTTGGACTTGACTGCATTAAGTCCCGGGTCCCGGGATCCCGGGTCGGACAAAAAAAATAAAATTGGGTTTTTCTAATTTTCTAATAAATAAAATGTTGCTCCCGTTTGGGAATGTGCCCGGTAGGCGATAGGCTTGCCACTCAACACATTGTGGGACTTAGTGTCTTTGGCTAGTCGTGGGTGGTCTGGTTGTGCCTCTGCCTACCTCTTCGGGGATATGGGAGTGAAGATGCTTTTTTTATGATTTGTCAAAGCACACGAAACAGAGTCAATTGTATACTATAGTACCCGTCACGAGAAGCTATAAATTATGTAATGTAATTACATAAATTTTT
>NJDD01000691.1:109086-120377 GCA_002245505.1 Calephelis nemesis | reverse complement strand
ATCAATATTCTTTCTAATATCTAGAGCAAGTATGTGTTAAATGGAGAACGGTTTGAATGTTCGAAATTTAAATTAGAAGATTTAAAATTAAAATCGGAGTAGTATGTAGCTGTAGTGCTTATTTATAATAAGTAAATTTTATTGTTCGAAATTTGAATAAAAGGATTTAAAATTAAAATCAATGTAGTACATATTACGTAGCTGTAGTATTAATTTATAGTAAATGAATGTATAATATAATCATTTTTTGAGCGTAGTAGAATTGGAAAATACGCTTTGGTTTCAATAATTATGTCGTTTAAAAGGAAGCTGGAGCCCTTTTGCTCCGGCTGTATCTCTGTCTACCTCTTACTAGTACAGTAGGAAAATATGACATAAAGATATTCTATCCAAGTTTTTTCTATATTAGAAGGCAAACCTCCTTCCTCCTTCCTTCCTGGTGGTAAGAAATTCACGCCACTTAGAAGCACCACAGATAGTAATGGCACGTTGCCAACCTGAGGCCGGGATGTTAGGCCTCGGGCATAGGAAAGTTTACTTATCATCCGAACCGGAACACGTCAACGGCAAAGGCTAATGTTATAGCGACAGGAATAGATAAGGCGGTGGTACCAATCCAGACATGTCGCTGCGAAACTTCACCACCTAGTTAGATGTCACGGTGTTAGTGACGTTAATCCTATGCTCGCCTTATATGAGCTGCCTGGCAGGAAGGCAGATGGTCTATTCTGCAAAAGAGGCCCGGACCAACAGGAAGACCAATAAAAAAAAATTTAAATCGTAATACTTTGTAGAACCATATGACCGGCTTAACATAAAGAATAAGTCAAAATTGAGAACCTCCTTCATTTTATGTCGATTGAAACTTTACCAATCATGATAAAAAATTGTAAAAAATATTCCTTTGCCTTTCCCATTCATTGACTAGACTAAACATATTCTAGCACATTCTTTAAGGCGGATGTATGTACATAGCCTTAGAGTGGTTTTGACAAATAGTTGACCAGATTGTGACATGTAGCTCACAGTTTGCCGGAAACTCTCACTGGCACGCCCAGTAACACGTAAACGTAAAACGTGTCGTAAACCATACCAATAATTTATATTTCAACTGGTCGTTTACCGCGACTTCGTAGACTAGTTACTTTGGAAATTGGCTTCGGTAAACATGATTTAAATAAACTTTCACCTACCTTAATAGTCCTTAAGAGATGATTAACAAAAAAAATGATTTAACTGGTTGGCAGGTTGGCAATGCACCATTATCACCATTTGTGAAATCCGTCTGCTTGTTTGCCTTCCATTATCATAAAAAAAACTGTATGCATATAAAATTTCATCTTAATCAGTCCATCATGTCGCTATGAAAGCGTTAATAATAGAGTGATAGATAGATACATCTAATCAAATAGTGATAAAACTTTTGAATTATTTTTGAATAACAATTATTGCTTCTTATTGTTTACAGGAGACAAAACAAAAAGCGTGAGTTGTTAACATTTTTGTCAGTTTGCCTTTTTAATTGAACGCAAAAACTACTGAATATTTTTATACCAAGTATAACCGCCTCTGTAGTCTAGAGGTCCAGGTGTTGTCCTTGACTTTATGACTTCAGTAGGTAACGGTTTTGATTTCCGAGTCGGCCAACAAAAACAAAATATTGTTTTTTCAATTTTGAATTACAAAAATAATGTTGCTCGGAATTGGGTGTTTACCCGGTTTGGCTATAGGCTTGCCACCTATCACACTGTGGGACTTAGTGTCTTTGGCTAGTCGTAGGTGATCTAGTTGTGCCTGTGCCTACCTCTTCGGGGATATAGGCCTGAAGATACTTACTTACTTTACTTTTAAGTATAGTGTATTAATAGCTTATAGACTTAGTGTCTTCGGCTAGTCGTAGCCTGCCTGCCTGCCTGCTTGTGCCTCTGCCTACCACTTCGGGGATATGGGCGTGAAGATACTTTCTTTTTTTTAGACTGAGTCAACATTTACGATATCTTTTATTGTGGGTTAATCTTTTGTTCCATACTTTCAATATTAAGAACTTATCTACAGAGAGATAGGCCTTCTAAAGATTCGTTGCTAATTATCTATATATTAATACGTGATGCCAAATCTTTGGACCCCTCTCTACGAAAGTTGTGCGAACGTAGGAATACGAAATACAACACTTATAGTTTATGTGTAGAAGTGCAGAACGCAGATTATTTATCGAATAATAATGCTTATAAAGTACATTATATCAATAAATAAAACATTACCCATACTACCATGTATTTGACACACACAAACAACTATATTGATATTGACGATAATAGATCACAGATGGCAGACTAACTATTCAGGAAACAAAGCAGTTTGTCTTTAGAAATGAAGATGGCGTTCTTAACAACAGAATAATAAAATTTGGATATTAAAATGGTCGAATTTCGACCACTGGGCGACCACTAGTTTTTTTAATTATTGAAAAATAGCAGTGGTTGCCTAGCAACTGTTTTAAAATGACCCTATGTTTTATTTTAGATAGGTTATTAATATTGGCCGATAGTCATTTCAACGTTTGCGCGAAGTTGCCGGCAACATCTAATATTACATATATTTCATTTTATAAGGTATATTTTTTCAAGAACTGCCGGAACGTAGATTTACGGGTGAACTATTTCTTTACGCACGTAACGTTTGTGCGAAGTTGCGGGCCACAGCTAGTATTATATATATTTTATTATATATTGTATAATATTTCAACAACTGCCGTTAATTAGATTTTCGGTTGAACTATTTCTTTACGTACGTTACGTTTATGCGAAGTTGCGGGCAACAGCTAGTATTATATGTTATATTTCATTTTATATTGTATAATATTTCAACAACTGCCGTAAATTAGATTTACAGGTGAACTATTTCTTCAGCGTCCGGCCCTAGTATTACGTAAGATTTGAGCACGCCGTCTTTCTTTGGACTCTGAACCACTTCTGTATAAATTGATTTATGACCAATGTATAACGACAAATGCTTCGGGCATTTCATTAAGAAATATTGTACGTCTATATTGAACTACTAATATGACAAATATGAAAGTGTTTCTGCTTCTTAGAAATCTACCTTTAAATAAGTTTAAAAAAGGTATTAAAGCAAAATTATGTCTCAGAGTATATACGGTGTCAGAGTATTTGGAAGATAAACATGATTGGGTATAGAGGTTTCAATCTCCGACTGCAATTTATAATGTTATTTGTTGTACCTTTTTTTTAAATCATCTTTATTTCACATAAACCTACAAGAGGCACTTGTGACGGGTCTATATAATAATAAATCTACCACCGGATCGGAACGCGGAATGGTTTATTTAAGTTAAAGTAAGATTGTAATTTACATTTCTAATCTAGTTAATATTGTAATTATTATTATTGGAAAAAGACAAAGACGCTGAGTTTCTTTCGCCGGATCATCTCAGTGTGTGGCCGCGTTCCGATCCGGTGGTAGTTTAAAAAAAAGTCGACGCGAGTATTTGTTCGCGTATGGTTGTATGGTTGGTTTTATATTGGTATTATATTGGTTGTACACTTGTATGGTTCAAGTGAGTAGAGTTTCGCAGCGACTCTTCCGGATTGGTACCTCCGCCTTACCTATTCCTGCTGCCTTAACATCATGACGTGTTCCGGTTCGGAGGGTAAGGTAGCCGGTAAACTTACTTTTGCTCGAGGCCTAACTTCCCGGCCTCAGGATGGCAACGCACTATTACCACGTGTCTCTTGGCGGCGTGAATTTCTTACGATCAGGAAATCCGTTTGCTTGTTTGCCTTCCAATATCATAAAAAAATAACAATTAGCAGTGAAAACGTAACAGGCTAATAAAAAGACTTCGTTTTTTCTTTGTTTTTGACCGCCTCGTTGGTTGAGTGGTTAACGTATTTAGACGTCTGCAGTTCCGGGTCTGGGTGTTGTTAAATTTATTCTGGCATCTATTTAAGTATTTCTATGTAATAGTATCGTTGACTTATACCTTCCATTATCTTGTGTATCTTTTAATTGCTGGATAGCTAAGCGGCTTCATTGCGGTTGTAGCCTAGGGCAATATCTGGTAAATAAACGAATTCGGGTAACTTGGTGAAATATTTAGAGTGTGTTCTGAATTAATATTTATTTGCTAAACAATTTATGATAAACGATGGCATCTACATGATGTAATATAAGCGCCGGAGGTAAAGTTGTTGAAATTCGAGCAACTCCCGAGGGGCACTCCGTGTACAGCCGCAACCGCTTACATAAACATTGTACAAACGAGGAATCGAAACTGGTCATTGCATTGCTCCTATTACAAAGACTTGTTTTTTAAAATTTTGTAATATTTGTATTATTTTTGAAAGTATACTTAACTGTGGTATTTATATAAACTTATAATTGGAATCCAGAATATTTCTTTATAGGTGGACAGTTGAAATGATTTTACAAGATTTTATTTAACTTGTAATCTATATATCTAAAAATGAATCTCCATTCTACCTATATTTTGCATCACACCATTGACTGATTTTACACATACATACATATCTTCACGCCAAGTGTCTTACGAAGTAGGCGGCGAATATCGAGTACCAAACCTCACGATCTTGTCAGACGTGTCTGGCTTCCTTAATATTCATCATCATTTTCATAAAAACAAAACGGTTTCGGAGACTCTTAATGACCTTAAGATACCACTTGATCATGAAACTCGTTGTGCGATCGGGGTTATAAGTAGCCGATATGTTAATCCAGGTCACAATCTATCTGTGTCCCAAATTTTAGACAAATCCGTTCAACCATTTGAGCGTAAAAGTGTAGCAAACGTCCATACATACATACTCACAAACTTTCGCATTTATAATATTAGTAGAATTACATCGTCAAAAAATTTAAAAGATACGAAAATTTTCTTCGAAGATGGGTAAATCGGTAGAGGTAGGTAGAAGGGACAGCAGTTACAAACCTGTCACACAGTCACGGTCATAGTAGTAAGTTGAATTTTGTATAGATTTATTTCATTGGAATGATATATTTCAAAGATTGTCTTTATTAAATATCTCATATATATATCACACAACTAGCAACCATTTGAATATTATCAATAAATGAATTGTAAAACTTACATAAAACAGGGTCTTTAAAATCTAATATAAAAATATAAATTATATAATTGACATTAACATATAATACATATATAAACTTAAACGATATAATTAATTAATTTAAAAAAGTGTGAGAAAAAGCCAAATACATAATACAATAGATAAAAATAAAGTTGAATGCATAATAATTATTTAAACTATTGAATAATATTTTTTATATATACCTAAGGTTCCCAAATTTTATAAAGGTATTGAACGTATTATTTTTGAAAACTAGCAGCAGCTAGTAGCTTTGTCTGCTTTTTTGAAATCGCCCAATATATAAAACGCAACACGACACCTTAATTGTTCATATTATAAATAAAATGTAGAGTAGTATATGGAATGTATCTGAAAAATAAGTTTTTTTTTTGACATTTTTTGAAGCTATTTTTTAAAAAAAATTAAAGAAAATCAAGTCCCGCGGACTTGTTATATTACCGCGGATTACTTCTCAATTCCAAATCCTTTGAATCCCCGCATCGAGCATATAAAAAGTTATATGCTCGATGCGGCATATATGTAATATGCGTTAATGTGTCTTTTCCTTTTTTAATAAAAATAACATTTACTCTGGATCGGTTACGTGGTCGGTTAACACCTATTACATTGTGGGACTGAGTGTCTTCGGGTACTCGTGAGTGCCCTGGTTGTGCCTCTGGCTACTGCTTTTGGTGTATTGGCGTGATGAATGCTAAAAGATATGATGTTGAGAATTTTAGAAGTTTTAGTGTCGACCATCCGGTTCTGGATCAGGTTTATGTCATATTATTTTCGCATTATCATACGACGTGCATGCAAGATATGCAACTTGCAATATATCACCAGGACAAACATACTTAAAGAAAGTTCAATAAAAGCTTTTAAAAAATGGGCTTAGAATATAAGAGATAGTAGAGTCAGTCAGTGGCAGTGCTGTGCAGCTCGCCGTGATTAGGAACACCACCTTAACTATTCCTTCTGCTATAACGTCATTATCATGTTCCGTGCTGAAGATTAGGAACGCCGATATACGCACACGGCCTATGATCGTAAGATAGCAACGCAACATTAACATCTATGGTTGATATAAGTTACTTTTGTTTCTTACCATCTAGAGTGATACTTGTTAGTTATCTTAACGTAAAAAACAAATCGATACGGCGCTACTTTGCATTAGTTAATACAATAGACATCAACGAGCGCACATGTTAAACTCGTCGAAAGTTTTACAACTAACATTAAAATCAAAAAAATATAGCCAGAAGCCGACTCCAATTTCATTTCCACGTCATTTCAATTTAAAAAAAAACGCATTATTTAATACATTAAAAAATTGATACATGATCTTAGTCAAATTTATATATGACAACCTCTAAAGTGTAGCGCCCACTGTTGACGGGGCGGAACGTGTCGGGTCTGGGATTATCGCATTGCAAAAGCACACTGAGGCGGGCTAGGCCGCATCGCATCGCCGAATTTCTTTTACTCAGCGCCAAAGAAAAAACCAAAAAATAGAGGCGACTCGACATTAACAACCACTTTAGCATTAAAATGTAATAAGTGCTCTATTCAAAACAATGATATCGTAATCTTTGGTACTGGACTTGGACTCTAGGCCGCATCGGGGAATGCGCGCAGGGTGCCTCGCGGAAAAATCCGCACCGATGCTGCCCGGCACAGTAGGCGTTGCTCCATACTAAATGTGTGAAAGCGATCTAGGCTGATTATTGCACTGCGATGCGCCCTGTTCTAATGGGCGCTATCCTTAAATCGTGTTCTTTCGAAAAAAAATCAAAATAAAGTAATTACTTGCAAGTAATCTCGAAACATACAAATAACATATAAATAAATTAAAAACCTATTCTCAGAAAATCATATCATCGGACAAATCACGCTTTGATCATATTCAGACATTGGTGTTATTTGGCTTCATTCACCTTCTTCGAACTTAGAAATTGCTACCTTTATATGGCGCGAATTCTTAAGCTATTTAGTAATTTATTTTGCAATCGCGAAATTATAGCTAACAGTTTCCAGTAACTATGTTATCACCTAGATAAGTTTGAATGATAACATTTCATATATTGCAATACATCATTTGGCGTAGGTATGTAAAACCCCCATCGCTAGGAATGTATACCAGCAGCACGCTATTGTAGCCGGTTTGACGTTTGCATTACTCAAGTAAACATTTATATCTTTGTTTTACAACTCTTTATTGAGCTATTTGCCATTATCAAAAAAAAAAAACGGGTTGCACTCTGAGCTTGCCAGCAGAAGTGAAAACTTGAATATTAACGTTGTGCATTTTTGATACTTTGGAATGGTTAGGGAATTATTTTGCACCAATTTATCTTTAACAGAATACAATATTCATTTATTGCACTATCGTACACAAACATGACAACACGAACATTCGTGCAAGCGCCCTTCGCCATCTTACGAATTTACGATCAGGTCACGTGTCTTGACGCAAGTTTAGAAGTTTTTTTTACCCATTCCAAAAAAAGAGCGCACTTTTTTTTGGAATGGAAAGAAATTTTTACTTTAAAAATATAGTTATAAATACTAAACTTTAAAGACAACATACGTCTCAAATATGGCAAATCTTCCTCACAAATGACGCCTAAACGGAAGGATTAATTTTGTTAATGCTTATTTTTGTGTTAGTTATTGTGAGACGACGATTCATATGAAAAAACGCCAATATTCAGTTTAGGACAGGACAACGTCTGTCGGCTCAAACAGTTAACAGTAACTTTTTAGGTGATCTCAAAATATTCTTTAGTTATCTAAAGGTAGTTCGGAAATCGAAATACGTATAAACAAATTTGGCTAGAAAAAAACGTATACTTTTACAAAAAACACACTTATTGACTTTTCCATTTCTGAAAATAATTTATTACATTAATTTTATTGAAGATAATATGTTTACAAAAAAATATGGGTACAAATAAAGCTTTGAACTAATTAGACTAGCAGGAAGATATCTGCCGTTTGTGCGCCTGCAATTAAGTAATAGAATAATATTAAATATTTAATAATAATAGAGAATAAGAATTTGAGTCCTAAAGTATTATCCAATTCAGACTATTTTGAACACAACAGTGTTTATTTGTTTGTTAGTATTTCATATTCATTTAATAAAACAATAGCGAAACTAATTCTCTCACGGAAACCAGTTAATTAATTTGGATAAAAACGTATAAATTTTTTTGAGTGGGATCAAAATACGTACATGTGATTACGAAATTTGGTTAAAATCGATTTAGTTGTTTCTGCAAAACTTACACTCTGACACGATATTGTTATGTATATACATATTTATTTATTAAATAAGAAAAAAAATCGCAGTTACATTTTTTTATATTTTCAAAATAAAAACTTGTTAACATTTTATAATCATATTACAAAAACAGTAATTTTGAATTAAATTTAAGTACATTGCATAAAGTTATAACATTTTGCGTTTAAATACTATTTAAAACCGAATTACGAGGTATTTAATTAATAAATATACGTCTCGCGTCGGACTTATCTTTTTGAGGTCCGGGGTTCGATTCCTGGGTCGGCCAACAAAAAAAAGAAACATTTTCAACTTTCTAATAACACATCGAAGCCACGGATTAGATATGTGCCTGGACGGGGATAGGCTTGTCACCTGTCACATTGTTGGACTTTGTGTCATTAGCTAGTCGTGGGTACCCTGGTTTTGCCTCTGCCAACTTTTTCGGGAACATTTTTTTTATGACATTGGAAGGCAAACAAGGAGACGGATATCCTGATGGTAAGAAATTCCCGCCGCCTAGAGACACCAAAGGTGGTAATGGTGCGTTGCCAACCAGAGGCCGGGATGTTAGGCCACGAGTATAAGTAAGTTTACCGGCTACCTTACCCTCCGAACCGGAACACGTCATGACGTTATGGCGGCAGGAATAGATAAGGCGGTGCTACCAATCCGGGTGAGTCGCTGCGAAACTCTACCACCTAGTCAGATGTCACAGTGTTAGTGACGGCAAGCCTATGCTCACCTTTTACGAGCTGCCTGGTACAGGAAGGCAGATGGTCTATTCTACAAAGGCGCCCGGACCAACACGGGGGGAGAAGATAGGTACTTTTTTACGTGATAGACAGCGACTTGCTCGCTCTTGTGATGGTAAGAGGATACCGCAGCCTTTAGGTACGCCATTGATGTAGGTACGTCGCTATTCTGTAGCCGGGGTTTGAAGCAAATGCTGTAAGTCTACCGGCTACTCTACCCTCTGCATCAGAAATGACAATTCATTTTGATGGCAGATATAGGTGAAACGGGAAATCCCAACCCTGACGAGTTGCAGCAAAATCCTCGTCACCCCGAAAACCCCACCCCCAAAGGGGTAGGTTTATGTGCAACTAGTACACCCACAACGCTACTACTATAATACCATAATATGTTATGTGTGTTCCTTCCTGTCAGCCAGCTCGTAAAACGTGAGCATAGGCTTACCGTCACAACACCACGACATCTGATTCGACCTGGTAAAGTAGTAACTTAGCGACTCGCGCGGATAGGTATCACCGCCATAACGTCAGTGCTTGCCATTGACGTGTTTCGGTACGGAGGACAAAGTAGCCGGTTAACTTACTTTTGCTCGAGGCCTAACATCCCGTCCTTTGATTGGCAGCGTACCATTACCACTTTTTAGTGTCTCTAGGCGAAACATTTTTTTACCATCAGGAAATCCGTCTAGTTGTTTGCAATATCATAAAACAATAGTGATATTTGGCCAATCTAGCGAGAACCAGTCATTGATCCAGTACCGGGAAATATAACTTTTAAAACATACATAATTATCTTCACGCCAAGTCCCTTACGGGGTAAGCAGAGAGTATCGAGTGCCAGACTTCACGATCCTAACAAACTTTCCTGGTTTTCTTTACATTAATTATCCTTTTCATACAAAAAAAACTTTTGTTAAAAATATAATACCATACATTTTGAGAACTTGCCTGAAGATCGAACCCAAGACTTCATGTAGTCAATGCCACCGACACCAACTTCCAGTTAGTTATGTCACTCAGAAACTTTCATAAATTGTTTTCTGTGAACGCAATGGTGTTAATGGTAAAATTGTAATCGACGGCTTGCCCTCGGTTACCATTGCAGTCGTAATCCGATTAAATAACAGCCCCACTTTACGACAGTTTACTGACGTCCGTAGTTTTTGTGAATGGAGGCAACCGTTAATCGAAAACAAACAAAAACTACTACTTACTAGGTGGTAGAGTTTCGCAGCGACTCACCCGGATTGGTACCACCGCCTTACCTATTCCTGCCGCCATAACGTCATGACGTGTTCCGATTCGGAGGGTAAGGTAGCCGGTAAACATACTTTTGCTTGAGGTCTAAAATCCAGGCCTCAGGTTGGACCTTTGGTGTCTCTAGGCGGCGTTAATTTCTTACCACCAGGAAATCTGTCTGCTTGTTTGCCTTCCAATATCATAAAAAAACATTTCAAGTGCCTGACCGTTGCTACAGTTTTATAATTTGTTCTTTATTCAATACTAGCTGTTCCGGCGAACTTCGTTCCACCTGTTCAGTTTGTATGGGAAAAATTAAAATGTCGTTTTTCCTAGTTGTGTTGTAAGGAATAAAATATATCCCAGGTCTTTCTACCGGTTATAAATTACCTCTCCATCAATTTTCAGCCTAATCGGTTTAACTATTACGATTTTATTTTATATATCATCTCTCATAATTATTTTTTGATTTTAAGGTGTATTCTGCTATTCGTGGCGAAGACAAATCCAACGAATCAAAAACCATAAAAATTGGTCCAGCAGATTTGGAGTTACAATCTGTAACAAACCCGACTTTCTTTTATATATACAGATTTTAATAGGTTTAACAACTATCACATTGTGGGACTAAGTAGTACCCTCGGCTAATTGTGGGTGTACTGGTTGCACATACGACAACATTTTTTAGGACACGAATGTTTAATAAACTTATTATCAAACTCCTTATAACATAATTAAAATTTACTACTTTATGCAATGTAAATACTTTTTGTTTAATGATTGCATAATATTAATATCGTTTTATTTTAAATCGTATTATTTGTATTTGATGAATCATCTTATCCTATTATATATTACATAGAATCACAGTGTATATTTTTG
>NJDD01000691.1:87774-108745 GCA_002245505.1 Calephelis nemesis | reverse complement strand
TAAGTCAAATGGAAATAATGGCAAACTATAGTTGCAGATATCCTGGGAGATTTTACAAGATTGTAGAGTTTCGCAGCGACTCGTCTGGATTGGTACGACCGTTGACCTATTCCTATCACCATAACGTCAGTGCTTACCATTGACATGTTCCAGTTTGGAGGATAAGTTAGCCGGTAAACTTACTTTTGCTAGAAGCCTAACATCCTGGCCTCAGGTTGACAACGCATCATTACCACTTTTAGTGTCTCTAGGCGGCGTAAATTTCTTATCATCAGGAAATCTGTCTGCTTCTTTTGGTGTATACCTACACATATACCAACTTGCCTTTCAATATCATAAAAAAATATATATAATCTTTAAGAGGTAGGACTTAGCGTGAAAAATGTATGTAAGAATGTGTATTAGATCAAAACGGGTTACTATAAAAGTTTCCTCAATTACAATGTTACAACATTTTCAAACAAATGTCGACCTTCCACTATAAATGTATGAATTAAAGTCGTAAGTTTTCAACAAACGCATTGTTACCGAGTGTCGGCTGCGCAGGCGCAAGGTCACTACACGACCACTGCGGTAACAGGCCGACGAAAAAGCGCACTAACTCATTTATATACTACTTCTATATACAATCGTAAACGAACTTTGTCTGTACGTAAATAACAGTTAAATATCTTTATATATATAATTCTTGTGTTCGTGTGTTTGTCACTGAACTCCTTCTAGACGGCTGGACCGATGTTGATAAAATATTTTGTGAGTGTTTAAGGAAATTCAAAAATGGTTTATATTCACAATTTGGTCTCCTGGATTTTTTTTTAAATTAATTTAATTTTTTTATATTTATGACTAGTTGTTGATTTTGGAATGTTTCACATCGGATCCGACAGACTGTGCTACTGTCGAAGCATTAATTTCAAGCGATGCGAAGGTTGCTGGGTCAGCTAGTATTAATAATTATAAGACAGCCTCGTTGGTAGATTGGCTAGCGTACACGCCTAACCGCGAGGCTCGGGTTCGATCCCCGACGGGGACAGGCATTTGTGTGATGAACATTTAGATATCTGCATTTTCAAGTCTTTTTAGTTTATTTTGGTATCCATTAAAGTATTTCTATGTATTGCAATCGTTGACTAACACCCATAACACAAGCATAGAATTTGCTTACTTTGGGGTTAAATTCAATTTGTGTAACTTGTCCGTCTATTTATTATTCATTTATTATTATTATTTATATACATTTCACACTAACTGTTGTCCGCGACTTCGTATACACGTTAAAGTAACTTTAGTTAGGTTAGTGACGGAGCATACCCCTTTTCATTTATTAATTTGTGTTAATCCGTTATGCTTATCCGTTAACTTGTTCGCTGTAGCATTTTTTTATGATACTGGAAGGCAAATAAGCAGACGGATTTCCTGACGGTAGGAAATTAACGCCACCTAGAGACACAAAAGTTGGTAATGGTGCGTTGCCAACCTAAGGCCAGGATGTTAGGCCTCGAGCAAAAGTAAGTTTACAGGCTCACCTCCTCTCTAAACCGGAACACGTCATGACGTTATGGCGACAGGTTAAGGTAAGGCGGTGATATCAATCCGGGTGAATCGCTGCGAAACTATACCACCTAGTCAGATGTCGAAACTTATATATGTATATTTTTTTTATGATATTGGAAGGCAAACAAGCAGACGGATTTCCTGATGGTAAGAAATTCACGCCGCCTAGAGACACCAAAGGTGGTAATGGTGCGTTGCCAACCTGGGGCCGGGATGTTAGGCCTCGAGCAAAAGTAAGTTTGCCGGCTACCTTACCCTCCGAACCGGAACACGTCATGACGTTATGGCGGCAGGAATAGGTAAGGCGGTGGTACCAAAAAATCGAGTCGCTGCTAAACTCTACCACCTAGTTAGAATTCACGATGTTAGTGACGGTGAGCCTTTGCTCGCCTTTTACGAGCTGTCTGGCAAGGAAGGCAGATGGTCTATTCTACAAAGGAGCCCGGACCAAAACGGGGAAAATATGTTATATTATATGTGTTTGTCTGTGACATCATAACTTGTAAACAAGTAAACCGATTAAAATGCGGACTTTTTCGTTTGGAAGCTGCCGTGATCTAAATGGTTTTATGTATGTAGTTAACATTACAGGTTTTGTAGGGAGTTTTTGAACATATTTAATTTATTATTTATTCTTTTTTATAATTATTTGAAAAGTGAAATAAGCATGTTATGATTACGAGAAAAAGGACGAGACAAAACGCACATTCATCGCCGCAGTCTATCGCACCGAGTGGCACCACGTCGTCAGATGAGGAATACAGGATAACACAAGTTTTAATCTTGTTATTATTATTAACTAATTGCATACCGTATAAATCCTATTACTATTATGCTTTTTATTAAATTGTCTCAGAATAGATTTAAAAGAATAATTTTATTGTTCTAAATTTAACTTTTTGTTTTCTAAATTTAACTATTAACTTCATAATTACTAATTTAATGTGGATTAGGTAATATTATCTTACTGAATAATTTGACTTGTCTAGCTTAGAATCATAAAATGGCTTACGTAATTTTAATGTTTAAATAATTAATTACCTTACCTTTTATATCATACAAATTTTCACCGTGTCGGTCCGGGCTCCTTTGCAGAATAGACCATCTTCCTTCCTTCCAGACAGCTCATAAAGTTTACAAATAAGTTTCGTCGATTTTTTTTATTTTAGCCTTATTTATGGGATATAATATTCGAAATATTAAAACTTATGAAAGCTTTATGGCAATCGATCTTTTGGAGCTATCTAAAGCACCCGTCATGAGAAGCTATAAATTATGTAAACAAACATCTTTTACCAAGTATTTTTTTTACTTCGAGACAACAATAAACTGACCATATTCAATCGAAATAAAAATATAGACTTGTAATATGAAATTGACAACCTATTTAATTTAGACGGATCATATCTAACAACTGACGTTTGAGTGTCTTGGTACGGGGACGCGCCGGTCGCCGGGAATGCAAACCATCGGTTCGTCTTTTGGAAATAAACGCGTCATTCGAGTTTTGAATTTTTCATTGCTTTGTTAAAATCGCGGATTTGGTTGTTATTGATAATTTTTTTATCTTTTCGTTATCACTTTGTTATTGTTGTTAGTTTTGTTCATTGTTGCCTTAATTTTTATTTTTTTTATCCATTATTTGTTATTGTGTATTAACGTATAATGAAGCCAGTACCCAGTACATCTAAGGAAATCAATTTGCCACGAAAAAAATGTCAAATCATACGTAATTTATTATACATATTTAAATTATTAATTAATTAAATATTAAAAAAAATACTTTTATCTTTGAACCAAATGTTGTTAACTCCCGAACGTTTGTTTACATAATTTATAGCTTTTCATGACGGGTGCTTTATATATTAATATGTTATGCCAAAACTTTGGACCCGTATTTACGAATATTGCGCGGACGCAGGAGCATAAAATTCGGCATACTTATAGTTTATGTGTAGGAGAAGTGCAGAACGCTAATATTTTTCAACAACAATGCTTATAAAGTACATTAAATCAATAAATAAAACATTACAATAACGATAAAAGATCACAGATGGCGCACCACAGTTTGGAAACTTGAAGTCTTGAGAAATGAAGATGGCGTCCTTATCAACAAGATATTAAAATTTATTATGGTCGAATTTCGACCAATAGGCGACCACTAGTACCTAAAATACATATTCACTTCTTTACTTACATTATATTTTAATTGAAGTCGAATTTATGCAGTTATACGACGTTTAAAATAAGATATAGACTTAGAAACATTCACCAACTAAGCCCATAAGTTAAAACCTTTAGAAACAAGCTCTTATCTCTAAAGGTTATTGTATTTGTGCCGTGATAATTTTTCTAAGGATAAATTTAATATACCCAGGACCGGATACAGTGATTATTGTTCTTGTCTGTAAATTGTGAATGTTGTCTGCGTGGCCTTCGCAAGGGCGCTAGCTCGATATCTTACCATTACTGTTAAACACTTGTTAACATAAGTTATATGCTCGGTAAACTGCCTTTGAAATATGCTTGACTAACTGCTGCATGCAACTCTACCCGTTGCATAGACATTTGATAACGTTATAGTAGGGGAGCCCAAGGAGGGATTTGTGCAGTTACTCAGACGCCACAGATTATAATATGTAAAATATTTTGGACTACAGCCTAAATATCTATCAAATCATTACATAGAGGCGCGTGTAAAGGATAACAATTTTTGTTGGTTTTAAAATAGAACACGCCAGAATAACGGACGGTGGGTTTATGGCGTGTTAAAACAGTATGTTTAAATAATCTCGGACTATAATCAGAAACGTCCAAAAGCTAATCATATACCTATAGGTATACAAAGAGTATTACGCTGTCATTCACACGGTGTATTTCATGTATTTGATAAAAAAAACCGAGGGCGAAAATTTGGCGAAAATTATCAAACTTATCAGAAACTGTGTACTTCAACTACATATTAAAAACACAAATGTAATAAAAACAATAAACCTAAAATTTGAAAAGCGGCTTTTTTGGTTGGTTCTTTTCAATTATGCATTATTTAGGTATATTTAAAACGTATGAAGATCGTCTCTCCCATCGTGAGCTCACCTATAATTACATCAGTAATTAACAATTAAATAAAATGAAATACCTTTAGCTGTAAAGCCAGATGATCTAGTGAAATGTAAAACAATGGGCTAAAGTGCAGCATAAAGTTTAATGTAGAAAAGGTACAATTATTTATTTAAGCATTACCTTAATTTTCTTGCAGTTAAGAAATAGATGCCGTTTTATAGATATCCAAACTAGTAATATAATGAAAGCTACGGTTACCGAGGTGTTTGTTTTGCCGTTTCTTCTCCTGACTGGCAAGGTTGAGAAACGGTGGTAGTTTACAGTAGACAGGGATTAAAAAATTAATTATAGTTTTAAAATGTTTGGTAATAAATAACTAAACTAGTTCTGAACAAAAATATTTGCCTTCAAATTTAAAGTAAATGTAATTAAATAATATTTTTTATAAATATTAAAATATTTGCACACCGAAATATGGTAGAATATTTTGATATACTTAAATATTTTTGTAACATCTCATTTACACACATATTCCGCAAATAAATAATTTTCTTTCTTTCTTTCTTAATTTGTTATTATTTTTATGGTTATTGAAATTGAAGTCGGCGAACAGAATAATTATTTTTCTTTATCATTGTCTTTAAACCGGGTATTTGTATGAAAATAGTAATGAATTTAGAGGAAACAGGTGCACAAGAATCGTAACATTAGACAAAAAATACTCTCTGCCACCAATAAAGAGACTTGGCGAGAAGATATGTATGTATGTATTATAGTCAATTAAAATCCTTTCTTTGTTCAAAACTTTGTTATTAAATTGAACATTTATGATAATTTTATTTAAGGGACCATATACGCTAAAATACGTCAGCAGTTTACTGTTTTTTTCATACATAGCAATCATGGATCTTGCTGACAAAAATACACAAGATTAACATGAATATGCTTTACTAGACTAGTGTTTCCAAAACACGATTCATTTCACTTTGCTCGATAGAAAAAAATCAAAAAGTTAACCCTTTTTTGAAAGCAAAACGCAAATATCTACTTCAAATATGAAAATATCGACACCAGATTTAACGTAAACATAGATAAGTACTACACCTAAAAGATAAGTGTTTCAGTTTTTATACTTTTTTCAAGTTATTTTTATAGTGTCAAAAATAGTGATTTGTCGCTTAAGACGTTTACTTTAGAGCGCCATTGTTCATAGTAATCATGGAACACCTAATCACTACATAGTATAAAACAAAGTCGCTTCCTCTGTAGCTATGTCCCTCTGTTAAAATGTTAAAAACTACGCAACGGATTTTAATGCGGTTTTTTAATAGATAGAATGGTTGAAGAGGAAGGTTTACATGTATATTTCATAAATGTGCGAATTCGGGGAATGGTCGCTAGTTTGTTATAAAGTAAAATTCGTCATGAACAAAATTTAAACATAGTAATTAACATGAACGTAAAAACTAAATGATTATTAATATTAGAACTTAAAATGACTTGCGTATATAAGTTCATATAAAGTTAATTACATTAGGCAACTATATAATTTATAGTTTTGAATTAATATAATTTGAGATATTCAATTTCAACCTCGACCGGTCTACTTCGACTCAAGGCACGGTGTTGACAATGATTACTATAAAATACCTACAATTGGAAATCCTATTTCAAATTCATTAATTTCCAGGCTTTTCGAGTATTAAATATTCAACAGGAAATGAATATTAGGTTATTGTCGAATATTGCAATAAGGAAATGTTTGTCTGTATAAGCTTGAAAACTACTTGACCGACTTGAACTTACCATTTATTTTTCAAATTTGGACCCAGGGGCGGATACCCCAATAGGCCGATTAGGCCCGGGCCTAGGGCGGCAAAACTTAGAGGGCGGCAAAATTTGCTCTGCTCAGAAAGCTAGGCAAAAGACAATTTGTGAATAACGATTCATTGCTTCTCACAAATAGAAATGGGTAAGAATCAGTATCTGAAATACTGATTGAGATAATTAAATCATTTACTGATTATCGTTATTTTTTTTTTAAATTTAATTTCTATAGTTGATTTAATTTTGCATGCTTTACAGCACATAAGGGGGGGGGGCAATCTTTCGTAGGCTTAGGGCAGCCAACATATCAAATCCGCCCCTGTTTGGACCTGTGATAAACCGGCATACACATAAAATAAAGTGGTGTTAGTTACACTATTTATAGCTCAAGAACGGCGGAACTGATTAGGCTGCAAATTGGTGGGGAGGTAGCTTAGAACCGGAAGAAAGAACATAGAATACTTTTTATCCTATTCGATTGTGAGGAAAAACAACAACATTTTTTGAGGAATGAAGTTTGCGGGAATAGCTAGTAATATATAAATTAATCTCTGTTTTTGCTGATTTCCAAAAATTATCAGGAGAAGGTTCAGGACAAAAAAACGACGGGTTGCACTCCGGGAGTGTTGGCAGAAGCGAACACTTGAATATTAACGTTGTGCTGTTTCGATATTTTGGAATGGTTAGGGAATAATTTTGCACGAATTGCTTTAATTACCAGCATGAAAGTACTATCATTTATGTCGTAGAATACAATATTAATTTATTGCATTATTGTACACAAACGTGATACCACGAACATTCGCGCAAGCGCCCTGCGCCGCCTTACAAATTTTCGATCAGGTCACTTGTCCTGACGCGAGTTTAGAAGTTTTTACCCATTCCAAAAAATTGCTCAACGCCGCTAAAGAAGTTTTTAAAAAAAAGTATCTTCACGCCCATATCCCATATCATAGGTAGGCAGAGGCATAACGAGGGCACCCACGACCAGCAGAAGACACAAAGTCCCACAATGTGATAGGTGGCAAGCCTATCACCAACCGGGCCGGGAAAAACCCAATTTTCTTTTTGTTGCCCGACCCTTGATTCAAACCCGGAAGCTCTTGCAGTCAAGTCCAATAACTGAACCGCTAGACCAGAGAGGCGACAAGTTTTCACTTCACAAATTTCGAAAGCTTCAAAACTCTTATCATACAAACACTTCATATGTATTTGTATATCTTTCCTTATTTGCGTTACCCTTTACCTTATTTCGTAAACTTTTTTACACAAGCCAAGGTTCAAAGTGTCACTGAGATGGAAATAAGTTGCAAACCCATGTCTTGACAATTGACCGCCTTGGTCGAGTTGTTAGCGTATATACCTGAAACACCTACAGACAAAATTCAGGTCCGATTTCCAATCGCATGAGATATTACTGTGATAAATATGGATATTACTTCTGGGTGTAAGACTATTTTAATTTTTTTTATTTGTAGTACGTTTGATGCGTACTAACATTACTAACACTTATTATGCTACTATTTGTTTATAGATATTTATTAATATTTATGTTACTAAAATATTGATCTACAAAACATTTTTAATAAAAGACATACTTATAAATGTGTGCTTCCAAAGCAAATCGCGCATCAGTAAATTAGTCATTCCTACAAATATATATGTCAAAAATTATCTGCACGCCCATATCACCGAAGGGATAGGCAGAGGTACTACTAGGGTACCACGACTAGCCGAAAATACTAAGTCCAACTATGTAGCTGGCAGCCCTATCGTCAAACGGTCACATATCCAATCCCGGGCAAGTCAAGTCCGACGCTAGACCGCTAGACTACAGAGACGACATATTAAAATATTATTATGTATATATTTAACCAGCTGTCCCGGCGAACTTCGTTTCACCCGTTCAGTATGGGAAATAACGAAGTATTATTTTTTCCATTATTCCTGCAACTTTCCCGGTTTATCTCTTCATAAGAACCTTCTCCTGATCCGTCAAATCGGTCCAGTCGTTTGAAAGTTATGCGCTTACCAACATATTCAGCGATTCATTTTATATATTTTTATGAGATATTTTTAATAAACATCAAACATCTCTATGTTCATTACATTCATTTATTCGGAAATCGAATCCAAGCCTTAGGTTAAGTAAAAGCACGTTAAGTCCTCGATTAACGAGGCAGTCAAAACAGGCGGTTGAGATTTCTTTAAAAGATAGCGGAATTTGAATTGAAAGATAAACAGATAAATAATTATTTAGAGTCGTGTCTACGAAAATGACATCTATGGCATAAATAATGATGTCAGTTGACATTGCTGCGTCAATTCTGATTAGCTAATACATTTTGCTACTCTGATCGGCCAGTCCGCACGTAAGGTCAAATACTACGAACAAGTAATATCGTAGTGACTTCAATTGGATATCGATAATGCAGAAATATCGATATTATTTAGTGAAAACGATTTTTCCTTGAAAACTGCAAAAACTAAATAACCGGATAAAAATAAAAAAGTAAGTATTTTCACGTCCATATCTATGAAGTGGTAGGCAGAGGAACAACCTTGGCACCTATGATTAGCCGAAGACACTAAATCCCACAGTGTGATAGGTGGTAAACCAATAGGGCACATGTCCAATCTCGAGCAACTTTTTTCTTACTAGAAAATTGGAAAAAAAACAATTATCTTTTGTTGCCCGACCCGGGAACCGGGACCTCATGCAGTCAAGTCCAATACCTGGACCGCTAGACGACAGAGGTGATCGGATGTCAGAAAAAAATAATTTTATCTAATTATATTGTTATATTAAATATTAACTAAAAAAATGCATTATTAAGTATATATTAATAACCACTTTGTTGGATTGTTAAATTCATACGGGTCAAAATCTAACGGCCAACATTAATAACCCATCTAAGAAAGAAAGAGAGAAAATTATTTATTTACGGAAGGTGTGTGTAAATGAGATTTTACAAAAATATTTAAGTATATCAACATATTCTACCATATTTCGGTGTGCAAATGTTAACATTTATAAAAAATATTATTTAATTATATGTGCTTTTACTTTTAAGCCAATTATTTATATTTTTAACAAGTTTAATTATTTATTACCAAAACGTTTAAAAACTATAATTAAATTTATCTCTATCTTCCGTAAACTACCACTAAGATAAGATATTGTGATATTTTACATAAGTTGCCAAATAACCGCTGTTATTTTTGAATAATTTACAAAAATATCATAGCAACAAAACTCTAGAAGGTCTATCTATATCTGTAGATATGTTATATTGGCCGTTAATCATGACCTACATTAAAAAACAATCATCAAAATCCCATTACAGTTGGTGTAGTAATCGAGTAAAATACAAAAACAATGTCAACATTTTTGGAGTCGGTTTTAACTTTAAATAAGTTGTATATAGCTTTCGAATCTTGTGGTTTTTGATAGTATAGTCGGTATTATATTCGAATTTTTTCGATTTTACCCGTTTTCATATTCGTTTTTTGTACTTATTAGTACTAACAGCTGAAATACAACTAGGATGTTTTTTTTATTAAAACTATATTATTCTAAGTTACTTATTTTATTATTAAATTATGTAGGAATGTTATTTTATTAAGTTTAATAAGTATTTTTAAAATTACAAATAATTTGTTCAAATATACTTAACTACTAATAACAAACTTAAAACACAAGTAGAGACAAAGATGGCTGCCAGTTAAATACTTACGACCGCTCGTTATATGTAATTTTCTAAAAACTCTTGTGGAACTATAAGTTACTCCTCTTTAGTAGACAAAAACGAATCGTCAAAATTACGAATGACGACTAGTGATTTGTAGGAAGGATTCGGTAGTAGCGTGTTCTATTTGATTATACCGATCTGTATTTCTACATATATTGATATTTGTACATATATTGGTATTTGTAGGTACATATATTGGTATTTGTACATATATTGGTATTTGTACATATATTGGTATTTGTACATAAATTGACATTGAAGTTGTAAAAACCTCGCGGTTAGCAACAGATTAGCCATTTCAAAATAATAAGTACAAATTCAAATTCCGCATTACCGCAACCCGTATTGGTATACTCTGTGATTTCTTTCTTAGTTTCTGCGATTTTCAAATGTCACCTTATTGTAATGTATTATTTGTACCCAATAGTATCATCAGTATCTTCACGCCAAGAGGTAGGCAGAAGTACTTCCACGATTAGCCAAATACACTAATGCCCGGTTCCTATATTCAAAAAACGAGTCGTTTTGATTACGGATGGTAGTATTTTGTACGCCTAGTAAGATTACTAACAACGGTTGCTCGTTTCCGACTATTGATTCTAAAAAATTTTTGAAAATATTGGTAACGCTCCGTTACTTTTGAACAAACTACGAATGGTTTAGCTGACGGATTACGATTCGTTGATTATAGGAACCGGGCATAAGTCCTATAATGTCAAAGGTGACAAGCCTATCGCCAACCAGGCATACGTCTAATCCCAAGCAACATTTTTAATAGAAAATTTGAAAAACCACATTTTTTTGTTGCCCGTCCCGGGAATCAAACCCTGGAACTCATGAATTTAAGTTCAACACCTGGACCGCTAAACCACAGAGCCATTATTTTTTTGTCCCCAATTTATTTCACCAAAATGTAAATCTTAAACTGACTAAACTGCTGACTGACTCAGTTAATAGCCACTAATTTGTATCAGTTAATACATTTAGGAGTTACACTCTTTTTCCATTTACTGACAGTCAAACGAATTAGATCCATAATGGTCGATCGTCACCGGTGCGTGTCGCTAAATCTGCTAAGTGGCGATTACCCAACCTCTTTTAATCCATCTAATTGTAGCATACCTCTCACCCACTCGTAACTACAAAAAGAAATCTGTACGCAATATTGCTCTGGCAATGCTGTAACTTTGCTCGTTTTATATTTCTATCGAGATAAATCTTAGAGAGGTTTCGAATGGATAACCAAATCGTCAATCTTTAGCGGGCATTACTAATAACCTATCTACAGACAAAAATAAGCCTTCTAGAGTTTTGTTGCTAAGATGTTTTTGTTATAGAAAAACTAGCTGAACCGGCAGACGTTGTTCTGCTATATTTTTAATGTGATTTAAGTAAATAAAAATTGGAGTGAGTCACCCTTATCACTTAGGGGTATGAAAAATAGATGTTAGCCGATTCTCAGACCTACTCAATACGCTTAAAAAAATTCGAGTACGGGAACGAACATTGTGACACGAGAATTTTATATATAAGATAAAAACTGTTACCTGGCAACTGATCTAAAATGGCACGATCTGGATTTTAGGTAGGTTTTTAATATTGGCCGTATAATACATATATAGATCTAATCACAAAGTAAACGTACAAAAACTTATACGTTGATACATTAGGGCCGCTTCCACGATCTTAGGTTAACTTTAACAATGAGTTAAACTGTCAATTACAAAGCGATTTAACTCAAGTTAGAAGCTAACTCAGAGTTAAATATTTAACCCAGGGAGGTTCAACGGGCCCTAATGCTGAATTTCTCCTAGAACGCGTAAAACGTATTTAGCCAATTGTCAAGAGTGTCAATTATGTAAATTTTCTTGTCGAAGAAATTTTGGATAATGTAAATATTTTATTATTAAACTAATTTACACAGTAAGAAGATTCTCAGGGGATGGAGATAAGAATTTTGCCATTAAAAAGGCCAAGAGCTTATGCACGGTATCAAAACTGATAAATGAACTTATTTACACTGAACTTAGTTTAACTTAACTGGATTTTAAATATGATAGGTGAAAGCAGCCCTAAGAGACACTTGCTTATTCCTGGGTTAAGTACTTTATTCTGGGTTAGCTTCTAACTAGGCTTAACTCACAATTAAATTTAATATAAGAGTGGCTAAGCAAGTTGCACTATAGTTAAATATCTGGACAAATTCCACGATTTGATCCATCAGAGTAAATTATATGCTTGTATTATGAGCTTTAGTCAATGATACTAATACATGGATTACTAAAATAGATACCAAAATTAATTAACCCTTTCGAGAGAACACAAACATGTCTGTATCTATTATTATCTCAAAAATGGCTTAGTCGAGAAACAAATACAACCCTCGCGGATGGTGGATGACGATATGCGAATACGCTAACCCATATACCAAAGAAGCGATCGTTAAGATATCTTTAATGTTATGGTGGACTCGTTTCAGAAACCCTTATTAGCAGAAAACAAATTATTTTAATTTATTCAGGACTACGATTATTTAAAAACAAAACAACGCCAAATCTGGGTCTTTAACTTAAATATACTCCAAAAAATATACGATAACTGCAGCTATTAACGACTTATCAAAAATCTGAAGGTATCGCCCACCGACCAATTTCATTTCTTTTTTCTTTAAAAATTCAAGACATTGATTGCATTCTAACCAAGTATGTTTATGCATTGCGAGTGTGATTTGTCTTTATTGTCTTGTTTGTCAATATATGTCTTAGATATTTCCAATAAAGAAAGAAAGCACAAAAGTAAAATCACAGAGAACTTAATTTATGTGGTAAGCATTTAGGTGTCTGCATTTTTCAAATTTATTCAGGTACAGTACTTAGTACAATTTAAATAATGCGCTTCGGCTATATTCGTCAAACTTCGGAAATCCGGATGTATTTTAAAGATATTTATATATGAGTTGATATTACACATAATTAATCATTTCGCTTAAATTTAGATTAGGTCTGTCAATTTAAAAAAAATATAAAGTGTAAAAAGTGTAAAGTCGAAGCGCATCACTGTATCTACGAGTATTTGAGTATATCTATATATTTGAATCGTTGAGTAACATCCACAACACAAGCATATAAATTGCTTACTTTGGGGTAAGACTCAATTTGTGTGATTTGTCCAGGGATATTTATTTATTTTATTATCTAACTATAGCTATAGCAGGTAATAAAGGTCAGTTTAACTAATTCTCTTTTTTTTCTTTGGAAAGATATATGTAAATAACACTCACCACGCATAAGTTACTCGTACATATAGCATTTCTATATAAAGTATGTGCTTAGGCTTTATATTTTTTACTCTATTTACACTTTATACTTTTATATTTAAATAGTACTACTATACTTGGTTAGATTAGAGTAAATGACATCTTTCTAAGGAAGAAAGAAACCTGTTACCATTTTTATTTTTTATTAAACTTTATAATATTTCAAGTGCCTTTGTGTAATAGTATCATTGGCCCATAGCACAAGTGTATAATTGACTCAAGGTTTAGATAAATTTATACAAAAAAAAAACTAAACTATTGAATGAAAAATGAACTACAACAAGTCTTTTTAACGTGTAAACCTAACAAAAGTCAATCAAAAGTTGCGAGAGACAAATTAAAGTATTACAAGATCACAGATAATTGTGCCCATATTGATGATACTTTAACGAATAATAGCCGACACCTACCCTCGTCTAACTAGCGGCGTTGGCTGAACAATGTCAGCTAATTTGCAGTGCAAGTAGGGTTGTCAAATAGTCGAATTCGTCTAGATTGCTCAGACATTTTGTTTATATAAATTCACAAAAAAATGCCCGACAGAGGTAATATAATTTATCAAAAAAATATTTAAGTGAAGATATTTTTTATTAAATGAGCAATAAATACTGTGCAATAAAAAAAAGTAGTAATTAGTATATTCGCATGTTATTATGTTTACTAACTACTACATGTACTAACTAATTAAATGTGTAGTTCCGACTATTTTTTTAATATTTTACAATTTTGCTATGCGTTTTCTGTTATCCTGGGTAGTGCCCGAAGTAAGGGAAGTGTCAATAATTTCCTTTTGTATAGAATGTATAAATTATAGTACAATAAAGAGTTCTAAATAAATATATTCTGTAAATTTTGATGCCATACATAATTTTTCAATTTCGGAAAAAAATAATTTAGTGGTATATTTTTTAATAAGACAAAAATATTTGTTTTTAGTGATATACTTTTTAAAAAGACAGTTTTGTTACGTTTTTTTGTCAAGACTGTATCAAATATTTTTGATCTTTTGTCATGACTAGATATGGTAATTGACAGCCCTAGATGCAAGCCATTCAAACATCCGCACACGATAGTAAAAGTTGAGATAATCTGAAGTTTGGAGGTCGACGGTTTTGAAATGAATTCTTTTTGTAACTGGCCCGTACGATAAATATTTGTTAAGATATGCTTCTAATGAATGCACAGTTGTTTTGTCAACCAGACATTATTTTTCATGTTATAAGACAGCGGATAAACCCGCTCCCCCCTGTGCCCACGTTGTGTAGAATACACTATCTGCCTCTTTGCCTGACAGCTCTAAGAGGCGAGCATAGTTTAAATGGGTCATTACAAAAAAGACCACTGATGCTAGAATACCATACTTTTTTTTGTCTACTAAACATTATTTTAATGTTATAAAACAGCTGATAGCCCCGCTTAACCTGTGCCCACGTTGAGTACAATACACTATCTGCCTCTTTGCCTGACAGCTCTAAGAGGCAAGCATACTTTAAATGGGTCATTACAAATAAGACCACCGATGCTAGAGTATCATACTGCAACTCATCCGGTCATCATCCGGTTTAAAGCCCGGTGAAGTTGTAAAAACCGCGAGGTTGGCAACACATTAGTCATTTCAAAAAAAAATTTAACCGGGTGGACGCTTCGTGTATCCACCCTCTTATCTAAAGTGGATAGATGTAGGTACCCAGGAAAACCAAGGTTGACGTTCGACGATCAAATCACTTGGATATAATCCGAAGGTGATGTCAAGAGTCACGGAAACCGGCGTGTTTGTATGGAAAGGGTAATTAATGTAGAGTAGAGGAACTTGGATTGAAGATATGTATTTTAAAAACATTTATACAAAAACTTTTTGTAACTTATCAAAGACATTTGAACTGACTTTGTGTTTTAAATTAAAATATCTAGACGAGGGTTTTCCAAACTATGGGTCACGACCCATTGGTGGGTCGCAAAAGAATATTGAGTGGGCCCTGCCTGTAGAATAACACACCACCCTACCGATAATACACCATATGACCGACAAGTTCATTCTTTTAATTTTGATGAAGTTATTTAATTAAGATTAAATTAAATAAATAAATTATTAAAATTATAAAAAAATGTGTTCCACCTTAGTCCTTTATTCATATTGGTAACAGTTAAATGTCCTTGAGGTGGATCCTGAGTTTGAGAACTTTTCCCAACCCATCTAAACGGGTCGTATACTAAACAACTTTGGGAACCACTGATCTAGATGTTTGTGTCATATCTAACAAGTGTACATCTATACATATAATAAAACTGTATAAGAGATAATTCCGTACATTAAAGAGATTTAACAGAGATAGCTACAATTCATAAACGCGTAATATGATTTAATTTATTCTTTTTGTGATTTGTAATACGTGCTTTACAGATCGCTTCATATTTTTCTGCAAGTCATAAGCTTTGTAGTTTAGAAATTATAGATGTAACACCACTTAGTAAACAGTGACCAGATAACTTCAACTCCAAAATGTAGAGAAACATTTGAACTTACAGGTCGTATATATCATCTATACATAATCCACTCCAAGTTCCTCTTACTGGGTAGGCAGAGAGTTTCGTGTGCCAAGTGAACGAAGTTTGACGGTTCGGCTATTTACTACTTGCTACTTGCGAAAACTGTAATTTATGCATGGACTTTGGAAATGAGTCTACATGACTTTGTGTTTAATACTAAAATTTAATCCTAGATTATGATATCTTTTCAACTTAGCATAAATACAAAAAAAAATACATATTCGTTAATTTATACATGTTGTGGTTATTGAGGTTTTCCAATTTTCTAATAAAAAAAACGTTATGATGCCACAAACACACAGACACGTCTAAACTTATAACACCTATTTTCGTTTAGGGTCAAAAAATCTACCAAACGCGTGTTTTACGAGTGTAAGTAAAAAACGTAGGGACTAAAACAAGCTGTTATAAATATGAGAAAGTAACAAACCAAATACTTCGTCCAGTCTTGTTTGAAATCATATTTCGACACTTGTACTTGAACTATTGAATGCCGTTCTGAGCTTTGAATCATAGAGTATTTGTGTCCAGCCTGTCATTATCGCTTTGTATATGCGTTTGTTAGGAAATGATACAATCATCTAGGTCTAAGTATCACTAGTGGTCGCCCGTTGGTCCAAATTTGACCATAATACATTTTAATATCTTGTTCTTTAATATCCGGGCCCACATCCAATCCTGAGCAACGTGACGTCTATTAGAAAATTGAAAATATACATTTTCCATTTTTTTTGTTGCCCGACCGCTATACCACTTTACTACAAGTAATACATTAATAAACAGATGTTTAAATTCCTGCCTAACCCTTAATTGCCTGACTCAGGTATTGGTTGACAGGATAATTGACTGATTTTTAAATAAAATGAATTCTAATTTGGTTTTAAAAAGTCAGCGTCGCCTGCGGAGAGATTTAGACATTCACGATCTGAGCTATTTTTGTATCCATTAGTTTCTAAATATGTCACCATTAATAAAGAACAATAATGGATTTTTATGATACTTGTAACTCGAAAACTGCAAGACGAGTTACAACACGAACATTTTTTTTAATTTACCTCCTCCTCATTCTTTGCTTTTATATTTACGACTTTTATTGTATTTTTGAAAAATCTTGTAAAATAAAAATTAAAAATCTTTTTTATAATACTATTGGACATTAGTGTTAATTCTGTTTAGCATCAACTAAACTTATTTCTGGCTTATACTATCTTTTTCTTACCAAACAAAATCAAAAGAGATGAAACATTTTAGATATGTCAATTTAGTCAGGATATACATTATTTCTGAAGTTTTTATTCGACATATTCCGAGGTATAGTCTATGGAAATGTCGCAAACAAACTAACCTGACATCACTAAGCTTGATATTGTTGTCTCTTTCTATAACGTACGTGGGGCGAAAGAGATAACAACTTGAAATGCGCGCTGTATTACCACCATCGTAGTACTATTTCCAGATATCAATAGATTGTCGTTTGTCGTTGTTTCCCTTATTGCAATGCTGTAACATAATGGAGGATATTTCTCAAAAGCCAACGTCTGGCGTACCTTCACTTGTTACTATTGCTATGTCTACACTGGTGACCCAGATAGCCGATCTGGTCTAAGCTCCAGATAATGCGCTAGGACAATGAGTGCACAACTTTAAACTCATGTTGAAACCGCCTTTCATCGATTGCAATTAAAAATGTATATTTCGAAATCGACGCTTGGACTATACAGTAGACACATATGTCTGATGCAATTGCTTCTGCTCTAGGATCAGAGATTCGACCTTGATGGAACAAAAGACACAAAGCTTAACACATAAGTGAAGCTTAACCGATTTCGATATAACTAGGTGGTAGTGTACTGTACAGCATTCTGATTGGAAATACCATTACAACTTTTGAACGAATAGAAAGTTTCTGTCATAATAAGGTGATTGCTTGCCACTGTCTTGTCCCAGTCTTTAGGATAGGGTTAACTTACGAAAGAAGTTTAGTAAAGCCATTGGTTCACGACGCATTATTACCATTTGATATCTATAGGCAATGAATATTTCTTACCGTGTGAATGGGTATAGTCTTAATAACAATATTCCAGTAGTTTACATGAATGTGGATAGATGTAATAATAATAATAAATCATCTTTATTTCACAAAAACCTACAAAAGGCACTTGTGACGGGTCTATACAATAATAAATCTACCACCGGATCGGAACGCGGCCGCACACTGAGAAGATCCGGCAAGAAACTCAGCGGGCTTGTCTTTTTTTTCTTATTTTAAAATATATTTACAATAATAAATGTAATGATACATTATATATTACAAGAGATTGGCATGAGGAGCAATTAATCCCAAGCAGTCTTGGTATTGGCATGTAGGTAGGTACCACCAGGTGGGCTGACCTAGGTTGACATTCCATGATCAAATCGTTCAGATTTTAACCCAGAGTGATGTCGAGAGTCTCTGAAACTGATGTGTTTTTTTATGAAAAGAAGTGAAAGAAGCTAGGCAGGCCTACTAATCATAATAATACTCATAATCATCATTTATTGCAGGAAACAGGGTGGTTACATTGAGATGTTACAAAAACGATAGTTCAATCCTGTTTCACCATTTTCATGGCATGCAATCATAACAGTCTAATATTTTATATATAAATATTTAAGTCTATATCAAAATCAATCAATCAATATTCAAATATGAGCCACAGTTTCAGAATTACCATTTTTAAAATTTTGTTTAAGTTACAAGAAAGGAACAGTATTCACTCAGCTGCTAAGTGAATACTGTTTCTTTGTCTCATTTGGCTGTGTGAACATCGTCTATCCAATTTTTCCTCAAAACTTTTCTTAAATCTTCCGATTACTATTAAACTTGGATTAAATGCATGGTCCAGACGGATGCATATAAAGTTTACAACCTGCGTTTACAGTCGTCTTAAAAACCGTATACACATATCTTCACGCCCATATACCCGAAGAGGTAGGCAGAGGCTCAACCAGGGTACCCACGGCTAGCTGAAGACACTAAGTCCCACAATGTGATAGGTGGTAAGCCTATCGCCAACTGGGCACATATCCAATCCCGAGCAACCTTTTTTTATTAGAAAATGGGAAAAAACTCAATTTTCCTTTTTGTTGTCCGACCCAGGATTCGAACCCGGGACGTCATGCTGTCAAGTCCAACAACTGAACCGCTAGACCACAGAGGCGACTTAAACCCTATCTTATATATAAAATTCTCGTGTCACAATGAACGTTCAAACGTTCCCATGCTCCTCTTAAACGGCTTGACTGATTTTCATGAAATTTTGTGAGCATATTGAGTAGGTCTGAGAATCGGCCAACATCTATTTTTTATAGCCCTAAGTGATGAGGGTGAATCTTTTTCATACCCCTTACTGATAAGGGTGACTCATCCTAATTTTTTCATAGCAGAATAACGTCTGCCGAGTCAGCTAGTATAATATATTATACATTTACATAATTAACATGCAATTGTTTCACACTTTCCCATATTCAGTTTTTACTTTTCCTCATAACATAAACCCCTGCCGAGCTCACGCAAGTATTAAATTGGCTGTGAATTTGATAACTGAGATGGGAAAAGAAACAACCGGCCTTATTAACATAAATCCGACATTATACCTTTCTGTAGGACAGATTATAACGAGGCATTAAAATATCTGAGTGCTTTGGGTTTCTGAGAAATAAGTTTTTTGTTTTGTGTTTTGAATATAATTTTAAAGAAGCTATTAAATGAGAAGTTCATAATTTTAGAAATCTATATACGTGATGCCAAAACTTTGGACCCCTTTTTACTAAAATTGCGCAGACAGAGTAGCATAAAATTTGGCACATTTATAGTTTATGTCTAGGAGAAGTGCAGAACGCTAATATTTTTCAATAATAATGCTTATAAAGTACATTAAAACAATAAATAAAACATTGCCCACACGGCCATGCCTTTGACACACACAAACAAATATATTAATGATAACGGTAAAAGATCACAGATGGCGCATTAAAAACTTTGGAAACAAAGTAGTTGGTCTTGAGAATTGAAGATGGCGTTCTTTTCAACAAGATATTAAAATTTATTATGGTCGAATTTCGACCAACGGGCGACCACTAGTATTAATTAAGCTATGTCGCCTCCGCTGTCTAGCGGTCCAGCGTCGGACTTGACTTCTTGAGGTCGCGGGAAGTAAAAAGTAAGTATCTTCTCGCCCATATCCTCGAAGGAGTAGACAGAGGCACAACCAGGGCACCCACGACTAGCCAAAGACACTAAGACCCACAATAAGATAGGTGGCAAGCCTATCGCCAACCGGGCACATATCCAAAACTGGAAATATACCATTTCTATTTTCTTTGTTGCCCGACCCGTGGATCGAACCCAGGACCTCAAGAAGTCAAGTTTGACGCCAGGCCGCTAGACTGCAGAGACAATACGTCAGGTTTAATATATAGTTTTGTTCCTAAGTACCAGCAGGCACCAGACAAGATTTTGTTTTCGAGAAGCGTGGTCACTAGAGGTTCCAAATTATACTATTTAAATTCAATTATACCAGGAAAAAACTCTTTGTTTATTTTGATGGAATGATAAACAAAACGCTTAGGAAAGCTACTTTATATTCATAGTAAAATAATTAAAAACACATGTTTACAAAATACGATGCTTACGTCACAATATGCTAATGTGGGTTCAGAATAGATTAAAAGAAAGATAAATAGAGAAAAGACAAGTTTTGAAGACCATAGTTCACAGGTAGCGGATGTATAGAGGAAATTAAAGTTATTATGTAATTCAATTTATATTTTTATATCCAGTTAACGAATCTAACTATTAAGGAGTTAGTTAACTAGTGTTTCCTCTTGACCTGATGATTTTTTTTTGTGATATTAGAAGGCAAACCAGCAG
>NJDD01000691.1:70220-85570 GCA_002245505.1 Calephelis nemesis | reverse complement strand
TATGGTCGAATTTCGACCAATGGGCTACCACTTTATGAGCGTTATAAAGAAATTAATAAACATCCAAAAAATCTTAGGGCATTGGAATTAAACGTTACAATAATTATTAAACTATATTTTTTAATAACTCAGATAAAACTTAGCCGTGATGTAGTTAAGAACTATTTTGACCAAGCCAGCTTTTAAGTAAATAATATTAAGTAAAAAATCTACATAATATATAATATGTCCATGTGTTTTGGGGTTCTGATGCCAAAGACAGACAACACAAACACACGAGTCAAACTAATAAAACTCCTTTTCCATCAAGGGTTGCGGAAGACAAGTTTTCACTTCAATAATCCTGTATGAAGTAAAATTATTTATTTTTGTAAAAACTTGTAAAATATTCTTTTGTAACGTCTGACAAAAAGGATCAAATGCTTAAATTATAGCTTGGAAGTTAAGGAAATATATATCTTCTTTAAAACTTTAAATATAAAATGTTTTCATTTGAATAAATTTTATTGGAAACGTTATAATTTGATAGACTACGTAATAATCAATATTTTTAACAAAGAACATTTTATACAATTTAAATTTGACATTCGTATTTTACGACCAAATGACTAGTTTTTTATGGCCTTAGAAACCGAACAATAGCACGGCGCTTATGATGGGAAGACCGTGGCTTATAGACACCATTGATGTTTGAGGTGCGTAGTTGCTCTGTAGCCTGGTGTTAGAACTATTGTGGAAGTTTCCCAGCACCCTTACTCCTATTTCGCGTGGTCGTCGTATCCCATCTAAACGGAGTTACCAATTGGTTCATTCTATTTTTGCTGTGTTGGTTATTGTCAGGAGGATTATACATACATACATATCTTCATGCCAAGTCCCGTACGTGGTAGGCAGAGAGTATTGCCAAATCTCACGATCTTGACAAACCTGTCTGGCTACCTTCATATTCATTACCCTTTTCATACAAACACAGTTACGGAGACTCTTGATACCCGCGAAATATAGAAATATATAAAAAAAGAAAACCAGTAAAATTTAATGGAGAGTAGGAAAAACAAGAGTTTATCTTGCTTCTACACAAATTGTTAGTAAAGTCAAGCAATACGAAGTTCGCAGAGTTGGCTAGTTATTATGGAAACATTCCAAAAATTAAGGAAAAATGGAACAAACGCTTGAAGTACGAATTTTTTTTTTTAATTGATCGCTTATAAACTCTAAAATGGCTAAAGCAATTTCTACTATGTTTTATACTTAGTTACAAACGGTAAAGAGCTGCAAATATCAAGAGATACAATGTGAGCCGGGTCGGCTAGTGTTTGATAAAGTATGTTGAGTAAATTGTAAATTAGTAAACGAAAATATTTTTAAACTTTGATTAAGTTTATTTTGCTTATGTATACATTGTTAGTAAAGTCTAGCAGTACGAAGTTCGCAGAGTCGGCTAGTTATTATATATAATCTAGCTAGTTATTATATAAAATCTTTAAAAAATAAAACAAACATTCGAAATACGAAAAATTCTTTTTTTGAATTAATTAATCGTTTATAAACTCTTAAACGCCTAAAGAAATTTCTAAAATTTCTTACCATTAGCTACATTATTTAGGTCTTAACAAACTCAATTAAGTGACAATCAAACCTTTGGGAAACTGCTAATATTACAATTTGCATATCAATAAGCCTACAATAAACAATTTGACGAAACAAGTTTCAAAACAAGCAGTTAAACAAAATTGTCCTTGAGGCTAGGTCAATATAACCATAGGATTTATTTTATCAAGGTTACTTTGAGATAAATGATACTAAACATGGTCCTTATTTGTAAATAAAAATACAAAATTGGTTTGTTTTGGATGTTGGATGATTCACAATACATAATGAACCTTATTATGAATAACTAGTCCGTCTGCAAATGGTGGATAATTCAATGAGGTAGGTGCGGCAAATAAGGCCTAGCTAAGCGGAAATTTAAATAAATCAAAGACTGTTTAAACAAATCAGTAAATTTTAATGTTTATTAAACATTTATGTCAATCACTATTAATTAAAAACGAAAAACAGCAACTTCTGCTATAAATATAGTCAACATTAAACATTTTAAAAAACACTGTCTTTAGGCCTTATTAAACTATGGTAGTATATTAAGGCCTAAGACTTTAAACTACAAAAATAAATGAAATAATCTTCTTATATTTGGTAATTGAGATCCATAAAATAACAGTAATACGATAATCACAGTAAAGACTTAAAAATAACATTTTTTCTTTAATTAGGCACAATCTGGACACTCAAAATCATCATCATCCTCCTCTGTTAAACCAACGCACTCCTCGTGGTAACACTTGCTGCATTTGCAACACATCCTCATAGCAGTCTCTTGTTCCTGTTTACATGCGTGACAGTACCAACTTTCTCTATTCTCTTTCCTCCTCTTTGCTCCTTTTGTGCTTTTTATTTTTGAGGTCTTTTTTTCTATTTTGTTTTCATCAAACAGGTCTTTGGTAACTGGAGTTCCTCTATAATTTATGGCTTTTCTTCTGACTGTTGGTGTCTTTTCGGTATTTTTAGCTGGTGTAGGCAGGAGTTGCTTAAATGACGCTCTTTTCATTTGTGCGAGGGGTACATTTTCCTCATCGTCAGAACTGGAAATGCCATAAACCATTCTGTAAAACATTTCAGATGATTTTTTTGGGGTATCATCAATTCTTTGTTCTTGCATGGACGTCGATGTCTGGGGTGTCTCGGAAGCTGATGGCCTAGATGGAACGTGAGGTGGCGAATTTTCTACATCTACAACGTCTGGTACCGGAGCTGGAGCTTCTGACAATATAGATGGAGCAAAGGCTGTTTCAGGAATAGCTTGCGGATTTAATGGATACAAACCTGTCGCTCTAAAACCACTTGTTATGTTACTATGTGTCATACATTTAGACCAGACAGTACTAAGTATAATATTGAAGCGTGCCTTGGTAAGCTTTTTGTCTGGATTTTGTTCCTTGAATAATAAAACTTCTGAATCCCAGTGGTGTTTAAATGATCGATAGACAGCTTTGTCAAGTGGTTGCAGTTCATGGGTTGTATTGGAAGGTAAGCAGTACAATGCTATGTCGAGTGAATCTGCAACTTCCACGATGGATAGATCTAAGTGACAAGCTGCCCCGTCAAATATTAAGAGGCACTTTCCTGGAGTTTTGTAGCGGGCTAGGTGCTTCAAAAACTCTTTAAACAGTTCATTTGTCATATAACCTTTTGCAGATTTTTCTACTAATGATACCGGTGGTAAATTATCATATAACTCAGGCTTCAAACGTTTGCCTTTAAAAATTATCATTGGTGGTATGCTAGTACCAAGTGCGTTCACACAACCGGCGATGGTGACACTTTCGGCGTGTTCCGAAGACTGTAAATGAACTCTTTTGGCTCCCTTCTGTGCCAAAACAGTCTGCTGGTGGTGAATCGTTAGGCGGCAGCCCTTCTCATCCATGTTGTAAATCTTCTCAGGACGAGTTTTGAGATCCAATTTGTCATAAACTTCATTCAGTCTCTGGAAATGATCATCTACGATAAATTTATTAAGCTTTTGAGCCCTGGCCGGGTTCATAAACTGAGCCTTTCGACGTGATATCTCCGGATGTCTCTTCATAAACGCCCTAAACCAATCCTTACCAGCAACTTTAGCTTGTTGATTGAAGGGATGATTTAAAGACTAACCGGCGGAGAATCCCTGGAGTAACAGGTAATCCTATTGCAGCAAATCTCACAATTCTACTTACAAGCTCAGCTTCCTGTTCTTCATTAAGTAAAGGGTGGCAGTCTGGAGGTGGTTTCGTATTGTTCTTCTGGGTACTTTGTACCTTTCAGCAGCTTTGTACGTACTCAACCGTCCACATTGTACTGCTCTGACTGCTGCCACCAGATCATCTTCAGACCACAATGCTCGCTTGGAAGGCATTGTGATTATGAGGTTTGCCTGAAAACCATAAATCAATTAAAAACAGTTGTTATTTTTATTTCTAAAGGTCTTAAATAAACAGTAAAATAGTCACTCAATGACATTAATAAAGGAGGGTAATAAGGCCTATGGTCAAATTTTATAGGCCTTATTAACAACCAACCATATTGTCAAGAAAAGTTTAAAGTATTATTATTTAGTCTAATTTATACTATTTTGTATAATACAGGTCTTTAAAACATTAACTGATAGAAAAGTTAACCATAAAATAACGTGGAAAAGTGTAAAAATGAAAAAAATACTTACGTTTGGTTCGACCGTTATTTTATAAATCGAGACGTGTGTCCGCCGGCCACAATGAGCGATGTCGCACTGGCGGCAGCACGCGGGCTTGCGAGTCGTAACAGGTTTGGGGCGCCATCTAGGATGGTTTGCTACCTATGACTGTGATTTCGCTTAGCGGGAACCATTTAAAGTTGTGTTTCTGTTACTTAGGCCTTATTACCCGATAGGCCTTATTGGCCGCACCTACCTGTTATCTATCTATATCTTAATACGTGATGCCAAAACTTTAGCAACTATAAAAGAGGCAACCGTCTATGGTCACCATAGACGGTTGCCTCTTATGATCGATCTGGAAGTAGGGTCACGTGTGCCACCTTCCAGCACGTAATAGGACAATGGCGAGCACTGACGTCATAACAGTAGGAATAGCTAAGTTAGTGGAACTGATGCGGGCGAGCTGCTGTACAATGCTCTACTACTTAGTTATAACTGACTGAAACTACAGTGATGGGGTCGTCACATCCCGACACCTACGAAGCAAACATTTGACGCAATATTTACGTATAAGCGGCTAACTGACTCCAACGAAATGCCATATTTGCCAACACAGTTGTCGACATTTTCACTTTGGCATAATAATAGTTTTCTTAACATTTGATGGGGATCCTAGATTAAATATAAATGTCTCCAGACAGCTACAGACCGGTAGAGAATATAAACTTGTAAGGTCCTTATGAAATAGATAAATTTCAAACCTACCTAAATTTTCAAATAAGCGTTGCCCTGGATATTACGTCAGTTGGCTATAAGTTGAACTTTTTTACATTAGTTACAGCAACGTACAGGTATACAGGTTGGCGTGATATATATACTTCATACATTTTTATGTCCTATTCAAATTTTCTTAACATCTCTTTAATTCACCGACAAAGTTATCTTTCGACTACTTAAAAATAATTATGCAGTGTACAAAAAGATAATAAAAACAAAAGTATGTATCAAGTACAAAGAATGGGACACAGAAATTTGAGAAAGCATGGGAATGGTAATATCATTATCTAAAGTGTGTTTCTAAATCGTTATTATACGACATGGATGAAACAATAAAAGTAATTTGTTTAAAAGTTTACAAAGGTTTGAAAGCTAATTAACCAAGTCCAAAAAGAAGAAGGTTATCAACTTGACTGTATTTTTTTAAACAATTACTCCGCCTATAAGTTAGAGGTGGTCCCATATAAAGCTTATTTCACAGGCTTATTTAGATCTGACAAGCGACAACTCGCAAATTTGTGTTACATACATGTTATCTTCACGCTAAGTGCCTTGCGGGGAAAGAGTATCGAGTGCCAATTACGCGATCTTTTCGAACCCACCTAAATTTTCAAATACACGTTGCCCTGGATATGTCGTCAGTCGTCAACGTCAGTTGGCGAGAAGTTGACCACTTATTACATTGTACGATAATGTCTTTGGCTATTCACAGATGTCTGGTTGTATCTCCGCCTACCTCTTCTGGGATACTGGAGTGAATATAGCGGGCTTTCACCAGATTTACTATAATTTTAATACAAACAAACCAGTTTCAGACTCTTGACACCACAATTGAATAAAACCCAAGCGATTTGATCGTAGAATATCAAAATAGGTCTCCCAACTTACATTCATCCAAATTGGTGAATTATACTTAATAATGCATAAATTTGGCATTCCGAAAGGAATATTATCAAATACAAAATCAGAGTCCGTTTTCAGTATTAATACACTTAATTATTTTCGAAAATCTACCCAACTACACTACAATGGGGAAGATATTTTAGTCTCGTCTCGAATAAATAACTAGTTACCTATAACATTAATATAATCGCAAGAGAATTCGAAAAAACCGACTTCAAATTTAAAAAAGTCTATTTACACAAAAGCTTTATATCTAGATTTCTGGATTTCATCATCAGATCCAGATTTGGTGGTCGTGGGAGCACCTCAAAAGTACGCTCTTTCAAATAAAAAAGGAAATTCTAAAATCAGTTCAGAAATTACGGAGAAATTGATTAACATACCTACAAACATATAACAGTCGAAAAACGTCGATACATACATACATACCATATCTTCATACCAGGTCTCTTACGGGGTTGAACTTAATATTATTTAGGTCATGTTTAAATATTTTCCTAACATGCCTTTATTCACCGCCGCCAAAGCTAACCTTTGAATAGCTAGAAATAATTATTCAATATCATATCCGGGTAAATTTTTTCGAAATCGGTTAAAAAGTGTTCAAATGCCTATTCTCCAATTTAAGTACTACGTAGTATAAAATCACAAAGAAAATAATAACCATAACCACTCCAAACAACCCGGTAAGCATCACAGTTTTTTCGTTATTTTTTTTGTGTCAATAGCCACATCCGAATTTTGCGCAACAAGTGTGAGATTATTAAATGTCGAAGGGAAAAATGGCGAAACATGCGGTTGCAATATCCCCTCTAACATAGCTAAGGAAACACACGTTATGGTTTAGGTCTTCCTGTGTGTCTCTAGCCTAAAAGTTACAGTTTGAGGTCTTCCTGCGCTTTGTACTTACACTAGTGCTCGCCCATTCGTCGAAATTCGACCATAGTACATTTAAATATCTTGTTGATAAGAACGCCATCTTCATTTTTTCAGACCAACTACTTTGTTTCCAAATTTTTTTGAGCGCCATCTGTGATCTTTTATAGTTCAATATATCAATATATTTGTTTGTGTGTGTCAAATGCATGGTAGTGTGGGTAATGTTTTAGTTATTGATTTAATGTACTTTATAAGCATTATTATTGAAAAATATTAGCGTTCTGCACTTCTCCTACACATAAACTGTAAGTGTGCCAAATTTCATGCTCCTGCGTCCTCGCAAGTTTAGTAAAAAGGGTCCAAAGTTTTGGCATCGCGTATTAATATATAAATACCTAGGTTGACATTCTTTGATTTAATCGCTCGGGTATTATTCGAAGATGGAATCTAGTCTCTGAAGCTTCAAGTGTATATGAAAGAGTACTGATTAATGAATGAGGAAGAAGCTAGGCAGGTTTGCAACGATCGTTACCAATGACGGCATTGTCAAACAAATTTGGCTACAGAACCTTCAAGAAAAGAGCGAACTTATTTTTTAAAGTTCGGCAACGCGTCTCTGATACTCATGGTGTAGCGGATGTCCATGGGCGGTGGTGATCACTTTCTATGAAATGACCTACTTGCGCGTTTGTCTCCGCTGATTAAAAAAAATTGTGACTGCACTCAATACTCTTTGCCTATACCTAAAGATACTTAGCGTGAAAATATACTTACTTAAAATAGATGCTGCTCGTGATTCCTCCACGTTTTAAATTTACCTAGATCTGGGGACTTAGAGCAACCTATACATATGGCTCTTTAATCCTATGAATGATGCCTTTATAAAATGTTAAAATTCCTTGCTATTTTACCCGTGTATTTAAGTTTTTTAATTCAGGAGTATAAAACAAGCTAAGTCTTTCTAAGGGCCTATACATGGCATGTTTTGTTTGGAAGGTTCGGTTTTAGTTTGACATAAATTAACAAGGGAACATATAGACATCTTCCTAAACTCTTGAATTACCTATAGGTTTAATAAGTAATTTCCAAAACTCTGTAATTACTTCAATGGGTTTACTTTTCTTGAATATACAAAGCAATTCAACAGACACACTGGGAGAAAGAGAGGCAAGGTAGGGACCATGTCTTTAAAACATTGGAATAAATTTTGATTCATTTTAATGAACGTACCTTCTAACCTCAGGAAACTCTAGGAAAAAGACAGGCAAGGTAGGGACAATGTCCCTAAAACATTGTAATAAATTTTGAGTCCTTTTAATGAGGGTACCATCTAACCTCAGGAACCTCTGGGTAAAAGACAGGCAAGGTAAGGACAAAGTCCCTATAACATTCGAATAAATTTAGAGTCATTGTAATGAGGGTACCTTTCAACCTCAGGAACCTCACGATACATGTGATGTCACCTACACTAATACGACAAATGTTCCATCAAACTACACAATTTTGCTTTTAGCAAGAAAGGAAACGATTCTACTAATGATACAAGATATACCCTTCATTAAGTGTGCACGACGACCAAAGACCATAACCATAGACACGTAAACGGTATCGGAGAGAGTGACCCAATCCGAAGGATGGCACGCGGTGGTGCCTTAGAGATAAGATGATACTAGGTAAATGGTAGTGTCTTAGGGATTTTATTTGAAGTAAATAACGATGATTTGTAAATAATTATGGTCTTATATACATGCCTTAGGTTTATATAGTTGATTTAACTTAGAAAATGATTTTTTAGGATAGGATTTGCATTGTTTTATGGTATTTTTATGCATGTTATTTTGTAATTATAATTTATGTGGATTTTATGACTATAATAGGTTTTAATGTCTAGATATTTATGTAAAATGATAAAATGTGTTGAATGATAAACTTGGTCGTCTTAACGTAATACGAAACATATAAGTGCTGTAAACAGCCAAAAAACCGGCTAAGTTTGGGTGTCATAATAAAAGGTAGAATTTCTCGTGTTTCACTTACCCGATTGAAATAAAATTAGAATATGATGTTAGGGGTGAGTAAACAAATGTAATGTGCATTCGACCGCGCCCGTAAAGTTAATAAATTCGGGAGCGCCGCGCCCGCACGTTTTATACTAGGACGGCGGGGGGCAGGGTAGTATAAAATACGGAAATCGCGGAATTTCGCGGAAGCCATGTATGTTAGAATAGATCTAGGTAATATATAAGATTTGTAGTATGTAAGAACTTGATGTATGTACAATTTATTAAAGATATTGAATAAAGTATGGTCCCGGGGGTGAGGTAAAGAATATTCTGGAATCCCGTTCCCGAATTTGTATAAATACGGGAATCGGGTCAGTATTCGCGGTCGGACCTCCAAAAAGAATACTGGGAACGCTCAAGAAACCAGGAAGAAACTCCTAGTATTAGAAGAACATTCTCAGCCTCGCTCTCGCCCAGTGAACGTGTAACAGTGTGTTTTATTTATTCCCCAAAAAATCTCTCCAGACGGTTGGCCATCAAATTCGTCAGCCCTGGGTAATCTATCGGCTTCATTAAAGATAGATTTATTATTTATAGTTTGTTACTTCTAATTTTTTAATCTTCAAAAGTATTATATACTACTCTAATTATCTTTGAAATCTAATTCTTGTAGAAAAGTCAATTACGATTCTTGTAACTCAAACTCTTCCCGCCTTAACACAAAAAAATTAGCACCCAATCAAAAATAGGCTACACGTGGATGACCTGGCAACATGTAATTTTAGACAGTGTTTATTAAAACAAATGTTGAATTTCAAATGCATTGAATTAAACAAAAATATCCACCTATTTAAGGTTGTCTACTTAAACATAGTGTTATACAAGACGTCATACACAGAAGTTTTACATATTATAACAGAAATATTTTACATAAATGTATCGGTATAAATGTTTGTTTTTTAAATATTAATAAGTGTATTTTTCTCAGTCCTTTTAAAGAAAAAATGTTTTTTAAAATCGGCAAGCAAAATATCCTAAAGAAAACATCAAAAACGATTATTTTGTTTCTCAAAAAGCTACTACGTTAATATATTTGGTCGAAGAAAGCGGGTGAGTCTGTTTTCCATTGGTTTTGAAATAAAATATTATGCTCCTATTACAATTATTATTAAGTACCAGTAAATTCACTGAATATATTATTTCAATATGTCCCTCGTCTAACCAGTTCCTGTACATATAAGTTAATTGGTTTCATACAAAAAACAAAAATGTGAAATACAAGACAAGTTCAATATTAAGATAAATTTGGTTTATAAGTTCTATGAATAAAATCCTTACATTTAAATAGTTTAGTAAATTCAATTGAAATTAACATTTTTGTTTCGTTGATACCAAATATACAGTTTTTAAGTTATTCGGGAGCAGGTTCATTTTTTACCTACCATTTACGTATTATATTATCTATTACAGGCAACTACAAACACGAGTTTTGAAAGTGTCTTCACGCTCATTTCCCTACATAGGTTGGCTATATAAGCAGACCACTCAAGGCCGAAAGCTTAGAACAACGTTTTTGAAACCCTCATAAATCCACTGTTTGAGCTAAATTTATACAATTTTGTGCTATTTAGAATTTTGAAAGTTTTAACAAATGTGTCAAGTTTAATCTCTGTAATTTATACCATTTTAGAGTTGTGAAGAAGTTTAAAGTAATCCTAAATTAAATAAATATCACACGCGGCACTCTCTTTGAACTTGGCTGCACATACTGCCGTGTTTTTTGAATAAAAAGCTCTATGTAATCAATATGTATTGATGTAAATAATTGATATTTAAGGCATTGCGAACAGTGCTTTCGTCCCCGGTCGGCGTCCTTGTTACAATAAACGATATGTAAAAACTGAGTCAACTTGTCTTACTTCCTGTACCGGCGAATGTTGGCTTTGACATTTAATACAAAGCTGCCCACCAGTGAACACTCAGGTAGAGCAATCACCAATAATGGATACATATAACTGACTAAACTCGTACTAATGCAAGCAGCTGTTGGTGGTAATTCTGATGGATAGCAGCTAAACTTGTTTTAGGTGTATCTTTTCCCTATGAAAAAAAAAGTCTATTTACGCCCATATCCCCGAAGAGGCAGAGGCACTAAGTCTTACAATGTGATATATGGCAAGCCTATCGCCAACCAGGCACATAATCAATGCCGGGCAACTTTATTTTTAATAAAAAATTGTAAATGCACAATTTCTATTTTTTCTTGTTGCCCGACCTTAACACTAGAAAACAGAAAAAAAAAGATATGGAAATGTTAAGTTTGTCAGATTAGTCCAGATACGTCAACTCGTCAACGTCTCTGTGGTCTAGCGCTGACAGGTTCGATCTCCGGGGTCGGGCAACAAAAAAAAGTGTATTTACAATTCCCTAATGAAAAGTAAAGAGTTGGATATGTAGCTGGTTGGCGATAGGCTTTGATTTAGGTGGTGTCTTCAGCTAGTTGTGCCTCTAATTGCGAATTAGGAGGTAAAAACGTGATGATATTTTTAAGTTTAGTGGGTGGGTGTACAAATGTACAAATTGACCTAACCCAAAAGTATGCAAATTATATGCTTATGATTTGAGTATTTTATAATATTAATATAAATACCATCGATTGCGGTCAAAGTAATACAGCGCGAGTAGAGCAGAGGGTAATAACTAGTATCACACATTTTAATGCTCATTGGTTGAAGTCTGAAGGCCAAGAAACTGCTTTGCTATTAAGGTCCAAATACCACTTCTCATTCTGGACTTTAAGATTAACAAGGTAATAACTATTACCTATTTTAAGTATATAACATATACATAATTATTACCAAAATAACACTATTACTCATAAACTCGTTTGTACAGTGTATTCTTGCTAAGTTATATGTCACTAGATATTTTAACTTGTCACTATCTGCGACTTTACTCGTGCTACAATTATCATTAAAAATAAGTATCTTCACGCCCATATTCCCTAGAAGTAAGCAGAGGCACCATGGCACCCACGACTAGCCGAAGATATTAAGTCCCACAATATGATAGGTGGCAAGCCTATTGCCAACTGGGCACATATCCAATCACGGGCAACGTTATTTTTATTAGAAAATTGAATATATACATTTTCTAATAGTTTTTTAGGAATCGGTAAGGCGGTGGTACATATCCGGGCAAGTCGCTGCGAAACTCTACCACCTAGTCAGATGTCACTGTGTTAGTAAAGGTAAGCCTATGCTCGCTTTTTACGATCTGATTGGTACAGGAAGGCAGATGGACTTTTCTACAAAGGAGCCCGGACCAACAGGGGTAAGTAACAGCTTATAAACGCGTCATTTAGGATACCTTTTACTGCGGCAAAATCTTTCATGCCTAACTAACCACGATAAGTTACTACAACGTATGTACGAAGTCGCAGGCAACGGCTACAGTGTAATACATTTTCAAGTACAAGATAAAACCCATTCACAAGGCCATTAAGTACATAACCTACAATTTGCACATCACTTGCTGCTGTAATATACAAGAATATACACAAAAGTACAGTTAGTACTATTTTAATTATGCGCTACGGCTATATTCGTTAAGCTTCGGAAATCCAATAGATATCCATATAGAGATGTTAGTACATAATTAATCATTTCGCTTAAATTTATATTAGGTCAGCCCATTTAAATACAAAAGTATAAAGTGTAAAAAGAGTTAAAAGTGTAAAGCCGAAGCATCATTTAAATGGTAGTACTGTACCCGATGCCAACAATGCGCTATTGATCCACCAAATATATTCACAGTTAGTGATATTTAGCGTTTGTTCAGTAATTTTCTACACTTTTTGAAGGTTAATTAGCCTCTAACCATTACCATATGTGAAGATGTTTCTTATATTTTGGTCACATTACGTCGTAAGGCTTGGCACTCGGTACTCTCTGCCTACCCCGAAATAGATGTGGCGTGATTATATGTATGTATGTGTGCATGTTGTGAGAAAAAAAGGAATTAGTAAAAACTGTTGACCAAGCTGAAAGACCAAGAGGCAAAAGCCCAATGCACTGGTCTGATTATCAGCTCTATGTTAAATACCACAGACGATGAGGCCATCCAGATCGAAGATAGCAGGTGACGGTAGATAGTCCAGGAGAAAGTGATTTGACAACATCACGACCTTCAGCATTTAGGACACACGGACCTCCAACATTAGAATTTTTAGAGTATCTTTATATTGCTACTAATAATATGAATGCGATTGAAAGTTTATTTGTTACACTTTTGCGTGACAACTACTAAACCAATCATCTTGAAACTTTGTATATAATAATATATTCTTGAAGCTAGACTTTCTAAGTAAATTTTACTTAGGATGGTGTCAAAAGTTTCCGAAACCGGCGTGTTTGTATAAAAAGGATAATGAATGTGAAGGAAGCAAGACAGGTTTGTCAGGATCGTGAGGTCTGGTACTGATACTCTCTGCCTACCCCATAAGGGACTTGGCGTGAAGATATGTAGATAATATGTATTTTAATCATATATTTTTAGAAGCAAATATTGCTAAGTATTGTATACGGTTACATAACCCAAAACTAGGGTTATTTAAATTTTTGTCGGTGTGTCTGTTTGTGTGTTAACAACTACTGAACTGATCTATACCATTTTTTGTGTAGTTGTTTATAGTGTTCGTCAACATTTAAGATCTCATTATTGCGGGAAAATATTCAATTCCCATCACTAACTGCTAAACGTTACTTATACGAACCTGTATAATATGTGTACTAGCTGTCATCGGTTGCTTTTTAAATTTTTCAAATAAATCAAATGAAATTAACGAAACTGAAATACGATGTCATTAAATTAAATCTATGTTATACTAGCCGATACGGCGAACTTGGTTTCGCTTAGTGTCAATATAATAATGTTATTTATAATTTTAATGAGTTTTCCTTTATAAAACCCTTCTCCTGACAATGACTAGCAAAATAAAAAGTAAAAATTTAAAAAAATCGTCCATCCGTTCAGGCGTGATGCGGTGACCGCGGGAAATGGGAATTATTTTATAAATATAGATGAATAGGTATGTGTTGTGTTACAAAATACTCAGGCATTCAGGAGCCCTCAGAATTAAATCGAATCAAAAAATAAAATCGAAATTCCAATCCTAGCAAATTCCTGATATCTAACGCAGCAACTTCGAAATTCTGTTTCGATTTTTCCGTGCGTAACCATTCTGAACGTATACTTCCTTACGTAAAAAATTAATTTGTTATAGGTACTGTAGATTACTCGAAACCATTGGAATTGGAAATTGGAATCGTATATGTCATTTTAGGTATTTCTGAACATAGTACTAGCGGATTTTAAGCATTTACTCACAAATAAATTCAACTAATCCGATAAAATAGTAGATTGTTAGCTATTAACTAAATGTTAATAATTCGACAGTAGTGTTCAAAAGTACCTAAAATGAAATACTCAATTCCAATTCCAATTTTGCATGGATCGAGTTTCAAGAGTAACCCTGTTATTAAAAAACTGTTCGCAGAATTACTCTTCAGCTAGCAACATAATGCACTTCACCTTGAACTGCTGACAGCCCGCACCTGTTCAACTATACACTAAGAATATTTCAGGAATTAGACCTAATCTTGACCATAATTCTTAAACTTTGTACAGCATTCCGAATGGGCATTCTTAAAAACTAGTGTCAAGATTTCAGATTAGTAGACTAGCCGACCCAGCAAACTCCGTACCTATCGCTTGACATTAACTATTACATAATATTTGATGCTTCGATAGTAGCGCAGTCTGCCGGATCTAATGTAAAGCATTTCAAAATCAACTATTACTATTTACTAATAAAAATTAATTCAAAAACAATTTCCAGTGGAACAAATTGTAAAACTTTGAACATACACACAAAATTTCAACAAAATCGTTCCAGTCGTTTAGGATTTCAGTGACACGCACATGCACACAAGAAATATGTATATAAAGATATGACCTAACATTTCTAATGCACATTCTTGTATTAAAAGAGAGTGTTGGAAATATTTCAGAATATACTATCAAAATCACTTTAGAGGCAAAATTCTTTGCGACTGTTATTTTAATACTCAAAGATGTGATTGAAGACCGCGCTTAGAGACAGCAATTATCTATTAATCAGTCATTAAGACGGCTTTTTTATAGAAAATTCTGACTTAATGATAGATTAGGTGATGTCTCTGAATGAAACGTTAATATTTTATTCATAAATTAACAGTTCCGCCTGCGTAACTTTGCTTATATTGCATCGATTTTGATGAAACAAAGCCTATGTGACTCAGGGATAATGTAGCATTCTAAGGGTGAAATATTTTTTGAAGGCGGTCCAGCAGTTCCGGAGCCTATTCATTTTAAATAAACAAAAAATCAAACATTTCTTCTTTATAACATTAGTATAGACAACGTATTTATTGTAGGTACACCAAACAAAACACGAACTCAATGTCTATTGAAGTTTCGATTTTGTGGTATATTTTTTTAGGTTGCATTTTTTTTGA
>NJDD01000691.1:52639-64329 GCA_002245505.1 Calephelis nemesis | reverse complement strand
TTACAAACCCGTTTTTGTTTTATATGGATAGACTAGCGACCCACCCCGGCTTCGCACGGGTGCCTATAAAATATATATACAAACCTTCCTCTTTAAACATTTTATCTATTTAAAAAAAAACACAATCAAAAAACCGGTGCGTAGTTTTAAAGATTTAAACATACAAAGGGGCATAGGGACAGAGAACGCGACTTTGTTTTATACTATATAGTGATGTAAAATAAGTTATTTTTTTTGTTAACACGGAAATTGAACTCGGAACTTAATTAATTACTTGATACTTGATAGTTTCATATTATAGTGGTAGAAGTTGCGTGTTAGCGAGATGATATATAAAATAGCGTCACGATAATGCACCGACAAAGGAAAGCGGAAAGTATACGGTATGCGACTGAACGCTGCTGCGGTTTCACGGGACAGGAACACGCGACGTACACACAGACGGACATTTAAAGCACCTTCTGAACGATATACCTTCATATTAATAAACATGGACTAACTTGGGAGTTACTAAGTTTTATTACAATGTGATTTTTCCAATTTTCTAATGTAAAAAAAAATGTTGGTCGGGATTGGAAATGTGCCCGGTTGGCGATAGGCTTGCCACCTATCACATTAAGGGACTTTAGTGTCTTCGGCTAGTCGTGGGTGCCCTGGTTGTGCCTCTGTCTACCTCTTCGGGGATATGGGCGTGAAGATACTTTTACAATGTGATACAGCCTATATGAGTGGCTGCGTTCCGATCCTGTGGTAGTTTTTAGAATTATATAGACGCGTTACAAGAATCGTCGCATAGATCTACGTAATAAAAACTATTTTGAATTTTAATTTTAATTGATAATATAGGCTGTATCACATTGTAATAAACATGATAATACCAGGTTGAACCTTAGAGTAATTTGGTCCGCGTTTATTAATAAGACTGATAAGGTATTTTTATTTTAACACTTGTCCTGTGTTTGTTGTTGTGCTTGTTGGTTAAATTTCTACACATTTTAAAGATAGAAAAAAGATACGGTACATTTTTTTAAGAAAACGGTAAAGTAATGAATTAAAAATTTCGGCACAGGATTTGAATCTTCAGTTGCTCAAATGGTTAAAGAATTCGTCGAATTGAGACAAAATGGGAACAGGTGCTCATCCTGTGTTCTAGTTTTCCATAATAAAAATTAAAAACTGTCCTCTAAAACTTTTAAAACGATTTTTGTTTTATTTATCATTACTGAAAGATTGCTTAAAATGTGAAGTATATTTTACCTAAATGAAATGGCGCCGCAATAGTATTACCTTCTTTCTTTTATTATTGTTTGCCATTATTAAACAGTTTTGGGAGTAGGGAATTGGCAAACTTACACGTGTATCAACTCAGCTCGGCATTCACCATTACTAACTTTAATGTCTTATAATAATGCACTTTTTTTTCTTAATTACGTACCTATCCCATCTGATTTTTTTTGGTATTATGTATAAAAAATAAAACTTTTTTTTTTTATTGAAACAGTATAATTTTCAAACGAACAAAAATTAGTTCAGTTTTGCCACACGTAAATAATAGGTTGAAATAAATATATACAAATTGGAATGTAAAAAGACTATTTAAAGTCGAGATCAGACTATTCGGCCCCGCTCACACCAGTCGTACTTGAAGTCGTACGCGAAAGCTCCAACCAACTTGTGCCCATATGAAACTTGTAATTAAAATCATTTAAGTCTAATGATTTAATTGGGTCACCCGGCTCCGAATGCTAGTCCAACGCGCATACATTAAGTGCTAACTACCTGCTGGATAGTACAGCACGTTCTCTCGTGCCATTTTATTCCAAGTATGTAATTCTGCAAACAAATGTTTTAGATATAGTACTCGTAACAATTGCACACCTAGGCAGATATCAGTATCAATAAAATTTTCATAAAGTGGTTACTTACTATTTCGGGAAATTAAATTGAATACATAAAATATTACTTGTACTAAAAATGCAATTTGTGATTGGTTACAGCCTATCGTATTCAATCACAAATAAGAAAGAAGATATTCAACAGAAATAGTACATCCTGTGTATAAGGACACGGGAGGACGAGCTAAGCGAAGCGCTACAAATATCTTAATAATCCATTACATTTGCTTTCTATTAGTATTATTTCACGTGAAAAACTACCACACAGGCAAACACGTATAAAAACAATCACTACCTATGGATAAATATTAGTTCCCAATCTAAATATAATGCCATCTTTTGCAAAGTTTATTCATCCTCCTCGTATAAATGTCGATATTGCACCAGGTATTTTTACAAGGAGAATGAATAAAGAGGGAATAAAAAAGGAGGTCAAACCTCGTCTGTGTCTGTGTCAAATTTCGTTTAAAGCCTTTTATTAATCTATTAATAAACCTTTAAAATGGTGCCATTTAAAATTCAAATCAAATAAATTAACGTCCATGACAAGAGTTAAAAAGCACGACGCATATGGACAAGAATGTGGTGGCGACAGCAAGATATTTTCCTAATGGGGTGATCGTATTTTAGATAAGTGTTCTGTTTTTCTTACACTCTCAACCACTCGCCTTTCGTAACGTTCATATAAATATCATTGGAAAAAATCATTTCCAGTCCACTAATACGTGCAACCGCTTCATTGAATTACTAATATGTTGTGAATTGTGATACAACATGCAATTATTACTTTATAGAGGGATAATTATTAATTATTTCGTATTTTAACATATTTGGTATTTGTAGAATGTGCCCGGTACCAATATATTTTTTATCTAAGATTTTTACGATTGATATCTACGAACTAAACTTTAAATCGGTGTTTAAGAATAGGTAAGTGAAGTAAAACGGAGCTAGGTGTATACGTAACCAGACGTCCCGTTTTATGGATGCCTGTCCCTGTGTCCCGAAAGACCGTAATATAGAGTTGCAAAAAAATATCAAAATTGCTGCAGCTCGTACTCATAACGTAATAATAGGCTGCTTGAGTTTTTCGAGTTATGTACGATCGTATCTATATTTTATTACTAGCTGTTCCGGCGACCTTCGTTCTACTCGTTCAGTTCGTATGGGAAAACTGAAAATGTTTTCCTGGTTTCCCCGAAGTCAAACGAAATATTAAAAGATCCTACGTTTTTCTCCTGGTTTGAAGCTACCTCTCCATCAATTTTCAGCCCAATCAGTTCAGCCGTTCTTGAATTATAAATAGTGTAACTAACACGATTTTCTTTTATAAATTACAGATTCCGTAATACACCAAGTAATTAAATATTATGATTTCAGTGACAACATTTTGAAAGTTGCTAAAATTAAAAAAGTAGTTTTTTTTTAATGGCTAAAATTTAAAAAGTTTATTTTTTTAATTTTGCAATAAAACAAATACAGATTTTTATAAAATCTGCAAATGATAAAAAATGTCACGTTTTGTGACAAAAAAATGTCACCTTTTGTATACGCAACCCACGAGGTGGTCGATGTTGAGACAAATAAGTGTAGAAAAGAGAGCTCAAGGTTAACTTTCGTAAACATGATTCGTATCTAATGATGTACTTGTGCATATCATACATTGATCTAGACCATCAACAGATCGGAATGGCAAGAGCAACTAAGTGGGCTTTTTAACCGACTGCAAAAAGGAGAAGATTATCAATCAATTCAACAGATTGTAATGTATCTATATTAAGCGTTTACTCAAAAATAAAAGATTTTGATTGTTTCTTTTGTAAAGTAGTAATAACGATCCTACTAGCGGTTTACGAGTTGTACTAAAAGTTGCAATAATAATAGTAGATAAATGAAAATTTATGCATTATTTGGTTTGAAGTCGGTGCCAAGCCTTAATTAAACTAATAATTATATTATAAGTTATAAGTATTAAATTGGCTCGGCACCGACTTATAGGTAGTATACAATTAATATTAAACTTTGTTACATTTTACTTTTAAGGGAGAGGTGAAAGTAGATAAAAATACTCATAAAATAAAAATGAATAGGCCTACCTGAATTAATTTTTTAAGGGACCAATTCAAAACTATTACATTAAACAAAAAAGAATTAGGTAAATCGATTTAGAATCGATGCACAAACATAAAAAATATACCGGCCGAATTGAGAATCTCCTCCTTTTTTCGAAGTCGGTTATTGAAAAAGAAGTAGATATTTTGTAATTTTACCATAATTAAATAATTAAAATAATCTTACTAATTAGTATAGTAGACATAATATTACAAAGTATAAGACGAATTATCGTGCCCACATACGAAATGGAAATGCTCCTCAATTTTTGAAGACAGTAAACAATAGAGAAAGTTTGAATGAGAAAACTATTAATACAAATAACAAAACTCCATTATATGCCACACCTGCGATCACTTTGTGTATTTGTGAATAGTTTGAATGATTCGATTACGAAGATAATATTCTATAGATCTCAAATTGCGAAAGTTTGTGACATTTCATACAAAAACTCAACGGAATGATTCGAATCTAGGTTTGATCAAGACTTTGTTAAGCGAAGAACCAAGAAGAAGACGACTCCTGATGATAAGAGACAATTGTGTCATAGTCACCAAAAATGTTACTGGTGCGTCGATGACTTATGGCCGAGATCTTAGACGACAGTGCATATCAGACGATTACTCTATCTTCGGCTTACAAAATTTAAAGCATTCCAAAATGTTCTACCACATTGTGGTGTGTAAATATTTTAATGTTTATAACAAGTAATTATTTGACATATATTTAAATATTCGAAGCATGCTTTATTTTATATTAATTTCAATCACTACATAGTATAAAACAAAGTCGCTTCGTCTGTTCATATGTCCCTTTGTATTCTTAAATATTAAAAACGTATTTTAATGCGGTTATTTTTAATAGATAAAGTGATTGAAGAGGAAGGTTTATATGTATATTTCATAAACGTGCGAAGCCTGGACGGGCCGCTAGTTTAAATTATAAATCGTAATAAAAAATTAAATGTTAATACATTTAACCCCATCTATCGTAAACTATCACCTTAATGATGATTACGAGAAAATGGACACTTAGGAAGTACACTCTCATATAAAAAAATCGGTTCACAATATACAGATATAGGTATAATACTCAAATAGCAGTGAAATCAATTAACAGACAAAAATTGTAGGAGTCGCACACACAACTTCCTCCGTTTAAGTCGGTTAAAATTTTGACATTAACAACCCTAACTGTCAGACAATTACAGATAGATTTATCACTACAAAGTATAACGTACACTATTGTTACATAATTTAATGCTCTTTAATATTGCAAAGGCCGCACGTAACTATAATACGAAATACTGATAGAGCCTATTTCTTTTGTTAAATCTGTGTGAAGTTACGAATATCGTGACGAAGCAAGCGCCGATTATTTACCCAAGTTTCATGACTGACAGAAGGTAACGGAATTCCGGTTGTCCACAGTGCGTTTGGCGCCAAACCGAAACGTCAGAACACGAACTATGGTAGCGGCACGCTATGATGGCCGTTTTAACGATTATACTACCTTATAATTAGAGTGAATGTAGCGTGATGTCCAATTTACAATTCCACATTTATTAAATGATCAACTCCATCTATTTAGTATACCACTGCCCATAAACATCTCTGCTCTTTCAACTAATACAACTCATGACATTTTAAAACTTCTAAATAAATTTATATAAAAATTAAATTGTAATTTCTGGCTTTGAATTGCAGTAGTTTGTATATTATACCAAATTGCTATATGTTTTTATTAAGTACTTATACTAATATAACTTACAAGTATTTATGTGTTTTTGTTACAGTTGAGAACGCTAACTTCAGCAACCACTAGACGCTTAAGAAATTTAAAAAACATGTAAAAACAATTGCATGAAATGAATTCTGTATTTATTCCGGTATCGGGATCGATTCCCGACAGGGCAGTCATTAGTGAGATAAGCTTTGATAGGTTTAGATTAATATAAAATTGATTCCCGTTTCTAAATATAAAAATGTCATGTAATGATGTATGTTCGGAATAAACTCGAAAGTATTGGATTGATTTTGTTCCAATTTCATAACTGTAATTTGATCCAACTTATGACGTCACTGTAAAACCTAAAGTAAACATATCAAAATCTAGCGTTATATTGTTTGTGTCAAAATAAACACAGAGCTAAATCAGTTTTAAACATTTTTTTAACTACCTAAGTATGACATTAATGATTCCACTTAAAAGATAGAAGAGTTACCTATATTAAATTCAATAATTTCGCTTTTTCTCTGTAAGTACGGTCATTTGACCGCGTTTATGGTCAAGCGTTAAGCAAAGACGTCCAACTCCACTGACAATCCGCGAGGTCTACATCGATTCCTGTATTTTTAGATGTAGACGTTTATTTTTGTATATGTATTTAAAATGTATTTAACGTATATTTAAGTATCTCTATGTATTAATGTCGTTAACTGACACACTAATATAAGCATAAAAGTTGCTTACGTTAATTGGATTACACTCATTTATGTCATTTGTCTAGAGTTATTTATATAGCATTTTGAGTAACGGTCAAAAATTGGTTAAAATCAAAATAAAATTCGTCGCCTCTGTGGTCTAACGGTTCAGTTGTTGGACTTGACTGCATGAGGTCCCGGGCGGGTTCCAATCCCGTGTCGGGCTACGAAAAGAAAACTGGGTTTTTCCAATTTCCTAATAAAAAAATGTTGCCCGGGATAGGACATATGCGCGGTTGGCGCTAGGCTTGCCAACTATCACATTGTGGGACTTAGTGTCTTCGGCTAGTCGTGGGTGTCCTGGTTATGCCTCTGCCTATCTCTTCGGGGATATAGGCGTGAAGACACTATCCCTCTCTCATAAAATTCTCGTGCCGTTACTGCAATTCTCGGATTCGCACGAACCAGTGGACAAGCGTTATAACGCGTCACCTGCGCTACCACTATTTACTATTACTGTGCTATTACCTTCCGAACCACAACATTTATTTAACTGACAAATCTGTTTAGCTTATCATTGACAAAATAAATAACAAACATTATACAACCTTATACTAATCAAGGATGATTTAAAATATCTAAGTACAAAATAAACAATTACACAGGTCACACGTGTTAAAATCAACGAGGTAGGTAAAAGAATTAAAAAAAATACTCAATTTATTATTTTTCTCTATACTGTGGTTTTCTAATAATATTCTATGGTCTGCCACCTATCACATTGTGGGACTTAGTGTCTTTGGCTAGTCGTGGGTGCCCTGGTTGTGCCTCTGCCTAGTTTTCGGGGATATGGGTGTGATTGTAATTCATTTTACTTTACTACCCACTATGCTCTATCGGTTTTGTGTTGGACAAAAAACAGTGATTTTTCAATTTTCTAATTAAAACAAAATTGCTTGGGATTGGTTAAGTGACCGTTTAGCGAAAAGTTTGTCGTCTACCATATTGTGGGTGTCAGTAACTTCAGCTAGTCGTGAGTGCCCTGGTTGTAACCCTGCCTATCTATTTTCGGGGATACGGGCGTGCTGATATAGTACTCTCTGCATACCCCGCAAGGGACTTGGCGTGAAGATAATATGTATGTAAATAATTTAACCTCAAGACAGACTAACGGACAAATAGCGGGGGTAATTTCATTCATACTTGTGTCTTTAAACATCATTTAAATTTATTAAGGAGAAGTATGTAGCAAATAATGTAATTTTAAAAATGTAAAAATAATGTAATGATCAAGTTTAAATGTTAAACTTGATCACTGTAAGTACGAAAAAATCTTTCAACTATTGAAATGTTTTAGTTTTAATCTTTCCTACCCTTTTCAAAAATCTTAATGTACTCGTATAAGTACAATAAAAATTATAATACTTAAAGTGTCTTCTATACACTTAACTAAATTGGAAACAGTTTAATTGCAAATTAATATTTCGATATGTGAATAGACCAATGTTTATCTCTCAATATATATCAAGAGTTTAATGTCAAACGACAATAAATGTCAGAAATAGCCTAAAAATATATTAAATTAATTATAAAACAGGAAAACCTAAAAACATTTAATAATTATTCAATTGAAATAACTTAAACATTTATATAGGTACCTATACTGTTATTAATTAATGCTAAGTATTTCATTCAACACACACGTTAATATAAACTACTTTAATATGTGGGCATAAATATATTATACTTACATATATTTATTAAATTCATATTGTATACAAGTGGCATACTACATACCACTAGACGTTTTTTTTAATTGTTCAAATATTTTAATACAATTTTGCTATCCAGTAAGTACTTATATAAGTTTACTAGCTGACCTGGCAGACGTTATTCTGCTACTTTTTTTAATGTGATTTTATTAAAAAAATTGGGGTGCGTCACCCTTTTCACTTAAGGGCATGAAAAATAGATGTTGGTCGATTCTCAGACCTACTCACTAAAAATTTCACGAAAATCGGTCGAGTCGTTTCACACCGTGACAAGAGAATTTCATACATTAGATATAAAACAGTTTTAGAGTTATGTGCAGTCACAAACCCGACTTGGCTTTTAAAAATACACGGCCGCATTAAAAGACGTCAATTATCTTTAAATCAGTCATTAAATGTATTAATGATAAATTAATATTAATTAAAGTCTCTCAGTAGTTACGGTCTAATGCCATAGTCATTAAAAATATTTACAACTTCTACAATCATTTATTATAGTAAACTATAACAGGAAACTAATTAAGTTAAACTAAAATTTGTCTCTGAAAAACTCTTACTTTAAATAAAATTTGTTTGAAATTGAAGCTTCAAAAAACAAATTTATCACTTAAATCTATTTCAAACAAAACTAAAATAACCGCTGAGTTTTAGTATTAGTTTGTCAATTTATAAAGGCGGCGATGAAAGCTATTTAGACGTCAATAGTGTTTACTTAAACTCTGTTTATCCAAAATATCTTCCATATTATCGCAACACGTAATTTAAGCGTACATAGTTTGGTTACGTTCAGTTAAAATAACCTTTCGTTAATGTGACTTTGTATACCAATAACAACGTTCAATCAGTCTCAGTATATACCTTTATATCAAACCAAAAATAACTAATCGTTTTGTATACATACTCTTGTATCAAATCTAAAATAACAACTCGTTTTGTATATTCCATACTTAAGCACTAACTCAAAGCCTTTTAGTACCTTCGAAATAAACTTAGTTACTACAAAACCAATAATATATCTCCAGATAAAACAGTCAAGATTACTAAAAATGTAACAGTTGACAATCGGTTGACGTTGCATCACATTACCCTTCAAATAAACTTAGTTACTACAAAACCAATAATATATCTCCAGATAAAACAGTCAAGATTGCTAAAGAAAATGTAACAGAGTTGACAGTCGGTTGACATTGCATCACATTACTGACCTGTTCCTGATAGAAGAGCGGGACGAGATTGTGAAGTTCCTGGAGAGTTTAGCGGGGGGTTGGGGTGCGGGGGTCGGCGGGACTGTAGGGGAGGTTCTGGGCAGGCGCGTGGCCATTGCGCCAGCCAGGGCCAGCAGCAGCCAGCAGCGTAACATGTCACTTCACTCACGATCACAAGGCTTGGTGTGGAGCGCTCGGTACGGCCGGGCTCACGAAACTCAAGAGCGTAAACTACGGACCGCCGTCGCTTGCGTTGCCCCCACCCGTACCCGGCTTTCACTACCTACAATCCACAACCTTCCCTTGTCTTAAGGGGCGCTTTGGTTTGTTATATCAATGGAGATAAAGATTAACGAAATAGTCATAACGCCGCGCTCGCCTTTGTCATGTTCCAGATGATTATTTTTTGTGATATTGGAAGACAAACAAGCAGACGGATTTCTTGAAGGTAAGAAATTCATGCCGTCTTGAAACACCAAAGATGGTCATGGTGCGTTGCCAACCTGAGGCCGGGATAGTGTAGTTGTAGCGGGTAACCTTAATCAAGTAAGCTCAGACATCGTAGTCGTGTTGCACCGAATCCGGAGAATAGAATAGATCACCATCTGCCAATCTATCTGGTAGCTCTTAAGAGAACTTAGAATAATGGGTCATTATGACCTATAGATACTATAAATGTTATTGGTGCGAACACGGGATAAATGGGTTATTGTGGCCTATAGACACCAAAATTGTTATAGGTGCGTTGCTATCCTGTGGCCTGGATGTTAGACCTATTGAGCAAGACTACCACCACCATTGGCTTTGTTGGTAATGATCCATTTAACCTATGCTCGCCTCTTATGAATAGCCAAGTAGGGCAGATTGTCTATGCTTTTTAGCGCACAAGGACCTAAACGGGAAATAAGCTCTTGCTTCTTACTATCAGAAGATGTGTGTTCGCTTTCCTGTTCCTAAAAGTTGTTCGTTAACCTACATACCATATTGAAAACATGGCAAACTGAACACTTATACATATATACAAACACATCTTCACGCCAAGTTGCCTTCAGAGAAGTCAGAGAGTATCGAGTGCTAACTATCACGATCCTTACAAACCTGCCTGGCTTTCCATACAAACACGCCGGTTCGGGAATACTTAACACCACTTTCGGATATGTCGTTGAAATGTGAGCCTAGGTCTCCCCGGGTACTTAAACATATTATACAAGTATTGTCTAACTGTTTTGTCAATCTTTCATCTGCCATTCTTTCCACATGACCGAACCAGTAAAGCATGCTAAAACTACCTACTGAACGGTAGAATATCATACTGGCAGACAACTGTTGATAATACCTATAGCTACACCTTTAATAAAGTGAAGTAAAAGTGGGGATTCCGTACACTTAAGATATTAAAAAAATAGGCACAGATGACTAAAAATAGGCAGAGTTAATTTAGCATTTTAAGAATTCTTTCCCCGTGTTGGTCCGGGCTCCTGCACAGAATAGACCATCTGCCTTCCTGACAGGATACTCGTAAAAGGCGAGCATAGGCTTACCGTCACTAGCACCGCAACATCTGACTAGGTGGTAGAGTTTCGCAGCGACTCGCCCGGATTGGTACCACCGTCTTGCCTATTCCTGCCGCCATAACGTCAGTGCTTGCCATTGACGTGTTCCGATCCGAACGATACGATAGCCGCTAAACTTACTTTTGCTCGAGGCCTAACCTCCCGGCCTCAGGTTGGCAACGCACCTTTCCCACCTTTATTGTCTCGAGACGGCATGAATTTCCTAGTATCAGGAAACCCGTCTGCTTGTTTGGTTGGTTTGTTGGTTTGGCCGTAATATATTAAAAAATGCAGCAGTCAGGCGGAACGAAATTCGCCGGGCTAGCTAGAATAATAAAATAATTTATTCTTCTCTCACGTCGCAACGATGCAATGGTATCTTTTTAAATACCCGACGGAAAAAGAGGAGTTTTTAGTTTGTCGTGTCTGACACATCATAGCTCCTAAACTACTGAACCGATTTCGATATTTGAAAGCTGACGTTATCGAGAAGGTTCTTCGCTACAGGATCGGTTATGTCGGGGGCTATTTTTTTAATGTTGTTATCGTATGTATAAGTAGAGTAGGTAGATGTAGGCTTTTGTTTATCATTATACCTACCTGAACGAGTTTCCGCTGCAAAAATCTAGTTGTTTATATACTTTAAGTCTAATAACAATAAGCCTGTTTTACCACGAAAAAAGAATAGATTATTTAAAAAATCGATTATTTTTCAAAATTCATCGATTTT
>NJDD01000691.1:36985-49010 GCA_002245505.1 Calephelis nemesis | reverse complement strand
TCTTAAACTCCATTTTGATTAGTTATTTTAATCTTTTCGGGATAATTTTAATTGACTTTTGAATTTGGATTCACAGTTTTAGAGATATTAACTAGACGTACATACATGAAATAAAATAGTAATTTAAAAACATATAAATCTTTATTGATTCACAAACAATTTATCACAATAGTCAAGGCTCTACTGCAATATATCCAATTATAAGAATACGTATAAAAAATCATAACCCACATACAGCCCATTTCAATCCCTATCTACGATAATCTTATCGTTATACATATATCTATAGCATCATAATAAAATCAGCCAACCAAAGTGTTTCTTTTATGTATTAAATAAAAAAAAATATTGAGCTTTTAATACAAAACCAACAGTCTATCTCTACCTGAAGATAGATTTAATTTACCTATGGTTAGATATAGGCATAATACATTTGAACTATTATCGTAGACAGATTTTTGAAATTGTCGAAAAGCTGTATGCGGACGAACTAAAGTCCTTCAATTTTCTGATTTCCTTACCATTGTTTATTTACGGCCAATATAAATAACCTATCTAAGATAACAGATAGTGTTATTTATCAGTTACCAGGCAACAACTTATTTTTAAATAATATAAATATCAGCTTAGCAGCTCTATCTGTAGATAGGTTATTAATTATGGCTGCTAGACACGGGTTTTACTGTACATTCTCTCTGGAGGGAAAATGAAGGCCGCGCCAGAACAGTGACGTCACTAGAAACTTTAATCGAAACTGATTTCTGCATTAAACCGCGAATTTGTGTGCAATGAAATCTTTTAGCAATACATTATCAATATTTCGCTCAGAAGCTTCTCAAACTCTTACATAGAATATAAATGTATAAAAAAGAAGCCTCTCAAACTCTTACATAGAATATAAATGTATAAAAAAACCCTAAACTTATTCTTCTTTAAAGTGTGATATTCTTTCAAGTGTGATATCATACAGCAGTGTATATAGCGCCTTATAACATTCAAAAACACTGACCATTGTTAAATGTATTTTAAAAACAGTTTACACGAAAAAATAAAATAAATTTATCCCTTACAATAACTAGCAATTTATTTGATTTTAGCTTATAATTTGTACATATTTTATCAAAATCACAAGAAAAAAAAGTAAAACTATTTTGAAAAAAAAAGACATTACCTTCTGTAAACATTGTTTAACATGTATTATTGTGGAATAAATTGTGAGAACTGCTTCTTTTAATAATTATAAAAAAAACATACTAGTATAGGAGATTGAACGCGACATGTCGCAATTCTATGTAATTCTAAGAAATACCTTCAATAGTGATACGACAACGGCGACGTGTCATTACGACGTATCGTTGCGACGTGTCGTTGGGACGTGTCGTTGGGACGTGTCGTTGCGACGTGTCGTTGCGACGTGTCGTTGCGACGTGTCGTTGCGAAGTGTCGTTGCGACCTTTCACCCGAGCGCAAATCAGTAGCGACACTGACGATCGAGCAAATAGTCGAGTAAAAACACTGAAATACCGCCCTGCCGTCTGGTGAGATCTGCGGTTGGGTTCGAATTCATTACAACGCTACGCCGTCTGCTGCGAGTAAGGACTCGCACCTTAAGAGACCATTTTGTAGTAGTGGAGTTATGACCGAAAGCTGCACCCGCAGGAAAAGACAAAGGCTTGTCTTGACAATTAAAATTTTGTTGTAAAAACAGTCTATTACAATTTTTAACATGGTCAGGATTTTGGAATTTTTTTTAGAATCACTTAGGGCTTCGGACATGTAGTCTTCCTAAGGTACTTTCTGCCGGAAGGGAGAGGAACTACCGTCACACCGTCGGGGAAAGCTTTATCTAGCTGATCTTCAGGTACAGTTGGCAACACCATACACTCGTCGCCCATCTGTAAACAAGTCATTAGCATGTTTACCAAAACACTTGCTTGTATAGAACAATTCGAGTGTCTGTAGGATTATAATTAGACTCAATAAAACTGCAAAACCGTCTTTCACTGGTTACTACGTCGCGATTTGATACTTTTTTCGAAAGATTTTTTATGATAATAGAAGGCAAACAAGCAGACGGATTTCCTGATGGTAAAAATTCACGTCGTCTAGAGACAACGACGGTGGTAATGGGGCGTTGCCAACCTGAGGTCGGGATGTTAGGCCTCGTGCAAAAGTAAGTTTACCGGCTACTTTGTCCTCCGAATCGGAACATAACGGCAAGCGCAGACATTATGACGGCAGGAATAGGTAAGGTGGTGGTACCAATCCGGGCGAGTCGCTGCGAATCTCTACCACCTAGTAGGATGTCACTGAGTTAATGACGGTAAGCCTAAGCTCGCCTTTTGCGAGCTGCCTGAGGAAAAGGCGGGTGGTTTACTTTGCAAAAGAGCCCGGACTCAAATTTTATCAAAATCCTACTAGTCGTTTTTGAGTTACAGTTAACAATCATTATTAAGGTCGTCATGACAGCTGTGAAACATTTATTCATTACTAGTGGACGCCCATTGGTTGAAATTCGACCATAATAAATTTTAATATCTTGTTGATAAGAACGTTCAAGAACTACTAAACTTTATGAATAGTTAGTGCACCATCTGTGATATTTTATCGTTATCATCAATATTTGTTTGTGTGAGTCATATGTATGGTAGTGTGGGTAATGTTTTATTTATTAATTTAATGTACTTTATAAGCATTATTATTGCAAAATATTAGCGTTCTGCACTTCTCCTGCACATAAAATATCGTCATGAATTTTACTTTACATTTCGTTATATGGATTTTTCTTACTTTTCGTTCTATGATCAGTTTTTTTCCCTACAAACCTTTGGACCAACGATAATGTACGGCATGTAAAAAAATATCTATGCATAAAATACTTTCAAAATAAATTAATTTTATGTTGTTTCAAATCACCTCCCGGATCAAGGAAGGAGAGGGGGTTGTTTTTTCCCCTTGTCTCATGACTTTTGCACGATGTTGCGGTATAATGGATTAGAAGCTGTATTGAAACAGTATGAAACTGATGCCGTACATAATTAAATGACCAAATTACCCTTGAAAAATTTTAAAAAATCCGAAAAAAATTACGGCACTGCGCGCTCTTATTATTTTTTATGAATCTATAGAAGGTAAAAATGCCGTACAAAAATATATGACCAAAATGTACTCATTCCACCTGCACTTTTGATTTCTCACCACCACTCAGTTGAACAGCTTACAAGTTACGGCATAGTGCTGAATCTTATTATTTTATGCTCTTATACCGTCCTACCGTCACCTGGTGGTTCACATGAACCGTCCATGTTTTGGATGGGCCTGTAGTCTTTTGTTGCAGTCAATGATCTTGTATTCAATAGGCTTAGCAAAGTGTACGTCAACCGACGGAAAGTTATGTTGGGGTCAAAGGTTGGGGCTAAAGGTGTACTGAGCTAGAAGTGTATTCACATTCGAAGCACTTTTACTTTTTTTGTGAAATAACACATAACTCTTATAATGGCAAGACAACTGTGGCCTGTACACACCTATTAGACGATTTTTTCAACGAGTGGATATTTTTGGAACCACTTTTGTGAAAGGAGGCGGTTTTGCCGGACTTAGTCTTATAACCACTCGGTGACCACGCTCTGCTCGTATCGTATCGAGTGACCATGGCGTCTGCTTTGTAGCCATTTGCCCCCAGTTATTTAACTCAGAGCCCCAACATCTTTCAGTCGATTTTACGACAGGCAGAGGATATCGTAGCCCTTTACGTCGCCCGGCTCTGCAGTCAAATTTGTTAGAACCATAACGTCATTACGTGTTCCGGTCCGGAGGGTAAGGTAACCGGTAAACTTACTTTTGCTCGAGGCCTAACAACCTGACCTCAGGTTGGCAACGCACCATTATCATCTTTGGTGTCCCTAGGCGGCGTGAATTTCTTACCATCAGGAAATCCGTCTGCTTGTTTGCCTTCCTATAACATAAAAAAAAGAACCACTTTTAAAATCTACCAGTTATCTTTCCCTACTAACTGAGTCATGACATCATTTTGGAATAAGGAAAAGTAAGGCGATGGATCAGACCAAGTTGTTACATAGCACTCTACCACCAGTTGCCTGATTGGTAATAACCCATTTAATAAATTTTTCAGAGGGTCTTTTTTACAAAAGAGGAACCGGACCAGAATTCACTTTTATCTGCTTTTTACATCAATCCTTCATAAAACAGTACAGCAAAAAGTTATGATTGTATACTATTTAAAAAATCACCAACCTTCCAATCTACTGGAGTCGCTACTTTGGCCGTATCAGTTAGTTGCAGAGAGTCCAGGACCCGAAGAATTTCACTGAAAACAGGAACAAAACCTATAATTATGATAGTCACGTAAGTAATAAGACAAAATTAGAGGAATGACATAAATGGATAATAAATAAATCATAACCCTGGATGATTTACAAAAATGTAATCTACCCTTAAAGTAAGCAATTTTTATGCCTGTATTATGGGTGTTAGTCCAGTGAAATTGTAAAGACCGCGAGGTTAAAAACACATTACTCATTTAAAAAAAGGGTGTTAGATAACGATTCTAATACAGAGAGACTAGAATAAGTTTAATAAACTAATAATTTAACAAAATAATAAAAAATGAGTAAGGGTTATTACAAGATTGCAGAATATTTAGAAGACAGAAATGCTTGGGATTAATCGCTCTTCATACCAATCTCTACAAATTAAGTATGTGTAATATACTTTTGTAAATTAGATTTGTAAGAAAAAAGACAAGCTCGCTGAGTTCCTTACACCGGATGTTCTGATTGGTCTCATTCCGATCCAGAGGTAGTGTTTAAAATTATATATATGCGTTACAAGAATTTTTGTATAGATCTACATGAATAAATATATTTTGAATTTGAAACACCCAGAACCCACCTTAAGTGTAGATTAAATGCCTGCCCCTCGTGGTTAATCAGTGAAGTTAGGCATGAACATTTCAAAATATCATTTGTATATGCAGCTGGATAGAGCATTAGCAAAATAAAGTGTGTACAGCTCAGGTTAGTATATTTAATACTAGCGGCCCGCCCCGGCTTCGCACCATTATGAAATATACATATAAACCTTCTTCGTCAATCACTTTAGCTATTAAAAAACTGCAACAAAATCCATTGCGTAGTTTGAAAGATTTAAGCATACAAAGGGACATAGGGACAGAAGAAGTGACTTTGTTTTATACTATGTAGTGATGATGTAACTTGTTCAAAACTTCTCCCACCACTAGAAGGCACATTTAAAAATAACAGACTTCATTAAAGTCAGTTCATTAAAGGGCTAGTATTTACCGTATTTCAGGGTGAGCAGGCAAACCGCAATGTAGTAATAAGGCATTAAACATACTTACTCAAAATTTCTGCCCGTAGTTGCAGGATACAGAAGGGAGAGACGAAACTTTTTCTTAGGATCAATGATAAACACAGCGCGGGCAGTCAGTGCTATTCCAGCAGAATCTATCTCATCTTTATCTATCATCCCTAGTTTTAAAGCAATATTCCTTCCACTATCTTCAATAATTGGATAAGGAAACTTTTCATCTTCATTACAGCCTGAAATTATTTTAATCTCATGTTGTACAAATGCAAAAGTACATGAATGATAAATCTTTAATTCTATTTCCTTTTTTTAAATACAGTAATGCAAACCCACAAGATTTTTTGTGTTTACATGGACAACAATATAGGGAGTAAACAACAAAGATGTAGTTAGATAAATTGTTAACCTCTCTCTTAGAATTTAGCTTACAAGCTTGCCAACTACCTTCTTTCCCATCCCGAAGGTAATGGCAAGCATTAACATTGTAAGGGTAGAAGACAAATGATACTAATCTGAGTAAGCATGGTTATCTTTTAAACCCAATGGCTGAACTGGTAGATGCAGCATTCAAATAAATCATGGACTTTTTGCAAGAAGTCATTATGTGTTTTATTCATCATTCTTAAATAAATGGTAATTTCAACAGTAAATGTCTGACTGCCAAAGTTGCAGTTATAGATTTCACAGCAAGCTGCGTACGGCCTAAAGTAAGAGTTTTTAGTTATTTTATTTATTTATTATTAGTTAGAAGTAAGTGAGTGTTTGTATAGTCGAATATGTCATAATGAATCCATCCATGAAAAAAGGTGATTTCTTGCAGTTAATGTGTTGTTGCAATAAGCCAATGAAATTAATGCACTGACGGAAACAGATTTACACATTCCTACTCTCTATTTCATGCTTAAAGAAGTTCTTCAGATTTAGCACCCTATTTTTTTCTAGTTTCTTTAGAGATGTATAATTATTTTTTAACAGACTCCAAAATGTAAAATTTTTTAGTTACATGTTTGAATTGAATGAATTTTTTTAAGTAAGTCTGTTAATCAGTCTTTCATAATTTCTGCACTTATTTTAAGAAAAATATTTGAAAGAGCACACTTCTTGGATTCTTCCTTGGCCACCAAGTCTAGATCTGATAATGAATCTCTAAGAAACAGTGAAAAATATTCAAATTTTGTGTACAACGATGACATACTTATTAAAATTGAAAAGTTTTACTGCAATAAAATAACTAGATCATGAGTAAAGTTATGTAATTGGTATATTAAAGAAACTTACCTGCATAACTTTTGATATCCTTACACCACTCGAGATGAGATGATATTGAGTCGCAAGACAGGCCAATTACTTTGACATTACGTTTCTTAAATTCAGGTAAGAGTTTGATAACTCGTGCTAATTCTGTGGTGCACACAGGTGTAAAATCGGAAGGATGAGAGAACAGAATGGCCCACCTGCAATAAAATATAGTCCTAAGATTTTCAATAGCCCCAAACAAACCAACAATAACTCCTGTGGTTTTATTTTAAATGTAGATATCATATATCTGCTTCTAAATCAATATTAATCATGTTGATAAAACCTACTAATAGTGAACAACTGTTTAAAGAAAGAAACAAATAATAAACCTTTTTTAGACTTAGAAGCATCCCAAATATATTTCTTAAATAAATTCAATGTACTTTTACAATTGAGTGATGATTGTGTATGTGTTTAAATAGCAATTAAGGTGAAGAGACATACACCTATAGGTATAATTAATTTAATATTGTTTAAATGAAGTTGCATTGTAGTTAAGTTGATGATAAAGACAACTTTTACCCATTGTACCATCTAAAGATGCAATTTTTTTAAAAATCAATCGTCCAAATACTAAGGATAAACACTATTTATTTAAAAAAATGTATTTTTACTTACTACTCTTACCTACGCATCACAGTCTGTACCAACTACAGAAAAGCTCAGTTGTGTTTTTAAATAATAGCATCAATTTAGTGAACATAAAAAAATATTGCTGATGCAATACATAAATATTGCTGAAGCAGCTTTTAACTACACAAAAATAAAATTAGATTAAAAACTTACGAATCCCCTATCCAGTCATGAAAATCTAGCTCTCCTTCGGTAGTATCAGCAGTAAAATTGGGAAAAGTATCTCCTAAAAACAACATTTTAGGTTAAACAACTTAATAACAAATTTAATTCGTTTTACACTGCTGGATTTCCACCAAACCGCAGCAACGTCATACAATATAATAAACAAAACACATGAACAATGGTCAAGTTGAAGCTAAAATACGAAAGAAAATTTTACTTTCCTTCGTTTTTTAAAAATGTTTCCTCTTCTAAATCTAAAATCTAAATTCTGATTCTGTCATACACGGTTGACAGTAGTCCTAGCAGTGATGCCACCTCGCAAAAAATCACTAAATTTAGCTCAAACACTCCATAACATATTTTAAGTGATAAACTAAAAAAATACTAAAATTCCATAAAGTAGTACATACTATGTACTAAACACTTATTAATGAAATTGTGAAAAAATGTAAAGGTAAACTTAATACACTAACTTGAAATTGTTAAAAATTAACTGTTTATAATGAAAAGTACGAGTATGCAGTAGGTATGCTATGTCTTTATAATATTTTGGAGTCGCCTACCCAGTACTATAGTTGTTCTGTGCTCAGATTAAATAGTAATACTAGGGTTCAGGTGCGCCTACCGCACTTACGTGAAAGATATAGATAATATCATTGATTGAGGATAGATAATATTTCTCCCTTTGCGCGCTTAGCCTTGCGGCCGCGGCGCGGTCTTTAAATCGCCTTGGAATTTAAAAAATCAAATCAAAACATTTTATTTGCATTAGAATATGAGTGTTACAACTGTTGTTACAAAAAATATTAAGGCCTAACATATTCTACCACATATGGTGTGCAAAATTTCATTAATTTTAAATTTAAATATTAAATTTCATAATGTAAACATCAACATGCAATAATTTCATTTTAGAGTTATTATTAATTTTCATTTCATTATTATCCTATCTTCATATAATTTTATAAAAATATTCTTCATTTTCCCTATATCATTCATATTAATTTCATTAATCAAAGAAAAAACATTTCACATTTATTGTAATCTAATAGTTTAAACTCAATTTATATAATTATCTTTTTGTAAATACTCATCTATAGAATACAAACACTAATTTACAAGCCATCTATTTAAAGTTGCTTTCAATGCATTCCCTGGTAATATTTTTATTTCCGTGGGAAGCTTATTGAATATTTTTATACACATATAAAATTCGTTTTTTTTAGCCATGGCTAATCTACATTTGTGCACAAATAATTTTTTTATTTGTGCACATTTGTGCATTTGCATAATGTACATGCAAGTGCACTTATTTAATGTACATGCAAGGCAAAGTTAAGTTGTAAAAACTCTTTTTATCTGTGGGGAGTTGCCCCATATTATTTGACCATATCGTACTCACTAAAATGTTTGTACTTCTAGCTAATCGGAACTATTTGAATTTCGAATGTTATGTTTTTAAAACGTTGCAAACTTCTTAGTAACAAAAAAACAGTTGTTTTTTTATCACACCTTTAAGTTCTCTTCAAAATGCTTTTGGGAGAGAAGCACCTTATTTGAGCACCATGAGGCGATGGTTTGCTGGATTAGGTCGAGTTTCTTTACATGACAAATTTCGTAAAGGGCGGCCTTCAACTGCCGTCACCGAAAAAAAATATGGCAATATGCAGTTAGGTAATTGAAGAAAACCCCCGGATTGCCTATGAGACAATTCGAGGACTATTGAGGATTGGTATAAGCTAAATTCAGATTCTACACGAAAAATTGAAAGTTCGGAATCTTTGTTGTTGTTGGATCATTTACTGAGATCTTTGTCATTTTCTGGAGATTTTAGAGATTTACCTGATTACCTGATGATCCCCGATTATAGAAAAACACATTGTTTATGGTCGGGAAGTCGGGGATTCCAACGTTACAATTTTTATATGAATTTATAGAAAATTACAAGTAGGCCGGATCACCGAAATATGACAAGTAATGATAGGTTTTTTTGTAGTATGAATGAATGATACCAGGTATTAAAAATACTAAACTGAACTCTATTAGTGAAATTCTGCTTATATATCAATGACATTTAAAAGTCAAATATCAGTGTTTAATATGGAAAATTCTAGATAGGTGTAGAAAATACGGAAAACCTCCAATTATTGTTAAGGTATAAAAATAAAACCTAATAATTTTACCTATTTTCATAATATTATTTGTTTTCAATATGATATCAAAAATCTTGTGATATTGGGATGGGACAGATTAAAATATAATGACGTAGAAAAGGAATTATGCTCCTATGAAATAATTTATATTGTTTATTTATAAATTAAAAGAGCTCATATAATTGAAGCATTAATTATTTTGATGTTTAAAATAGTAACTTACTTCTTTTCACTTTCATTTTATTTCACTGAATTATAAAAATTATGCGCCCCATTTGGTCCGGCGCTCCTGGGCGGTCGCCCAACCGCGCCCTACCCTAACGCCGCTGCTGATTTTATTGATCACGTAATTATCTTTGTTTCGGATTCATGATACGACTCTTACAGCTTATTTTATCAAAATATATATACAGCTTATCATGCTTGGACTATTGTCATAGTATTAAATGAAATTTTAAAAATAGTGTTAAGCTTAATAATGTTTGCAGATAATATGTGTTAGGAGAGGAGACACAGATGAAAGCTACTCTATTCTTTGTCTTGATTTGACCAACTTGAAACGTAATAATTACCGTAGATCGCTAGGTACTTCGTTGCAGTTGCTTTTCTGAATAAGTCAATCTAACAATTTTTTTCAATTTTTGATCAAGATTTCGTCAATAGCAGTTAGCGCAAATAAAAAGAAAAGAAGTCAAAGATTCTTCTTGCTACAGCACAATTTTATTTAAGTGTAGGTGTAAAGGTACGGTACTCGGTTATATTATTATTATTACCCCAAATTTCGTCATTTTTCAAATCTTTTTTGAAGTTTTTTCTGTGTTCTTAATTATGGGACATTTGGGATATGGTTTGGATGACACATCTGGAAGATTAGTTGTCAAAACTGTAATTAAAGGAAAATCTAGATTATGATGATCATAGAGATTATGGCAACTAGAAAAGGTAATTTAATCGTGCCAAAGCTGTCTTAACTAAAAACTCAAATAAGTGAAACACATCCTAATTCTATGAGTAAAACATAAAATATGTGATGTAGGTATTTATAGATTTAGGATTTACATGCTATAGTCCAAGATCCCAGGGCCGCCAGACGTCACGTATTTTCTGACGGATCAAATGTGGACGAGTAGTGTTAGTATGTACTATGATCGTATGCCTACCTGCTAACTTGGTCAAACGGCCAATTTCCAGGTATCAGGTAATCAAGGTACATAAAAACATTACTTACTTCACGTAAATTCTCATGGCTGATTTTCATATATGTTTTCGAGTGTATAGTTAGAAATAAATCGTCAATACTCCCAGACACTTTCCGTCGGCCATATTGCTTGGCAGACGCTTTAAGGGTCTAAAAATAGTTAGTTAACTTCACGTAAATTCTGACGCTCCATTTTTATATAAGTTCATCCGAAAACTATTTTAAAACCTTTGACAAAAAGACAGACCGATCCAAGGGGCCAATCATCCCCTAAACTAAATTTTAATATCTCTGTGAGTGGGAGCGCGAGAGCATTATCTACGCGCATGAGACTGAGAAAGACCGACTGTGCTGTTAAGGCCATAAAAATTACTTGAACAGATATTTTATAATTTATAGAACTTTTGTTGACAAGTAAAGTATGGCAACAAAAAAAATTGACATACAATAAATGATACTGAAGTTAGTCGAAATTTTAATTTTTTTTTCTATTTATTAATTAGAAATATTTTTTTTAAATTACCAATTATATTTAAATAAGAGCAATTTTTTAATGAATTATTTATTCGAAATTTGGAAACTAAGTAGAAAAATATTAATCCTTTAATATATCTTAACAGTGCCTTTTGATCTTCATTATCATCATCGTTGAAATTAGATAATTCATCATCTAGCCAATCTTGAAATTGAATATCTAAATCGTGATCGTCATCATCAGCATTATCTTAATTTTCTTCCTCCGGAAAAAATCAAGGTGAACAATGAAGGTCTGAAAAATGTAAAGAGATACAAATAATATGAGAAACGAAAATAATTTACCTGATTGTTCTTCCAGCGACTAACTGATAAAACCCGGTAATTGATCTCCATCGAACCAATGAAAATCATATTTACCATCTTGGTGTCCAGCCATTGTTTCGGGACTGAAAACATTTATCATCTTCATACTTACATTGTTCCAAAGACTAGCGATATAGCTAGTCCATCGAACCTGTTGCCAAAGCTGAATTTTACAAGGTGGTAAGTTACTAGCATGGAAGTTTCTTAAATTCCTTCGATTGAATTCTTCATTTATATCAGATACCAGGTATGTATTAATAAACAACTATAGTCTGGCAGTATGTAAATCAATTATTCCAGGAACGTTGTAAACATCGCAGATAAATTTTTGTATTATGTTGAATACACGTTCTTCTTCATCTACATCACCAACAAAATCCAACGTACC